>CM031080.1:15021593-15112711 GCA_018257905.1 Gillenia trifoliata | reverse complement strand
ACTCGACTTTTGGGTGTCCACGTGTACATCCGGGTCGGGATGTGTCAGACTGGTATCAGAGCGAGGTTACTATTAACCTATGCTCTTCCTTCCGTACTCTGTACCTGTCGGTTGGTACCAGACTTCAATTTCTTAAATCTACTCTTGGATTTGAGAAATTCTCCGAACTCTACACCTTCGGTGTATTGTTTCTCCTTGGTTTAATTCTAAGTTCTTCTTGTGTCATACCACCTCGACGTCACCAACGCGTAGTTTTCGACGCTTAACTTTAGACGACTTGGACGTTTCGTGTGACGTTAGACGCTTTCTTTACCAACTTGCGTTGAAATCGCACTGAATTGGGAAACTGATTCAGTTGTCGTATTTCATGTTTCTCAGTGTGGTGTCAGTTTGACACATCTGATGATTTTGTCATCAAATACTTCCCTTAGGGGCGACGCTAGGCATAGTTGTTGGCGGAACTTGTGTCCGTGTCCGACTAATCCTAATGGACTTAATTCGTGAGACTTAGTTTCACAAATTCTTTGCACTGACGGTGCTTTACACTTTAACCGACGACTTCTACCTACGGGTGACAATTGGACAACTGACGTTGTTTAACTGGACGTGCCTTTCCATTTCTTGTGGCTGTTGGCGGCAATCGCTGAAGACTTGGAGACGTTTTCCTCCCAATTATTCCAATCACTTTCCATTTTCGTCCGGAAATGGAAAACTATCACCGTGAATTCCTTGTACGGTACTTTCCGCACGTGGCGACTGCAATGATTCTTCGATGATCGTAAACCGAACCTGTCGGTCGACTTTCCTCGAATATTCGTGCCTACTACTTTTCGGTAGTTAGGACAATTTTCATCTTCGAGATGTTGATCAATTGTGTTGAGTCTTTACGACTTTTGTTTTGTCGTGACTCAAATTTCTTCGAACGCTGAAGAACTTTTCGTACTTCGGTAGTCGACACTCCTTTCCACTCATGACTTTTGTCATTCAAATCGATCATCTTCCCACTTGTGCATGTGCGGCTATCTAAACTATTCGCTACGGCGATGGTATGGATTGCGTATCCATGAGTGACGAGGAAACAAACCACCCAGACAGAACCCAGAAAACCGATATTAGCCCCAGCTTGAATTCCTTAGAACTCCGGCAAAGCCCGTGCTTTTCCGTCGAGTTCTTATTCCAAGGACTGGAATCAAGCTCGGCATGGCTTAAAATGGCCTGGGATCACTGTTCTGGAATCGACCTCTTTGTACCCAGTAGTTGGGTATCGGGCAATTATTCTTTCGGTCTCCGAAAGAATCTATCTTTCAACGTGGAAGTTCAGCTCTGAATCATCCAGTAGTGGATCAACTTCACATTAAACTGTGGATGTTGATTCGCTAGTGGATCCTGTTTCCGTTACTGGGTAACTCTACCCAGTCTACCGCCCAATTCTTTCATCGTTGTGACACTTGTCATGTTGGTGAGTGTACGCGAAGAAATTCAAGAATGCCATGTCTGTGGACAATTGGGACACAGAGCTAACCAGTGTCCGCAGTACCGGCAAAAATCAATCTTTGGCCTGTTCTGATCCAGTAAGTTGGACGAACAGTCTACTATCGATAACCTACTTTCGGTGGAGACGTACATTGCCAAGGCAATGTCATTCCATACTCTGGAACCTCCCTCCCGAATTCTGGTTATTCTACTCTATATCCTGGTGGTGCCTGGCAGTTCCAGTGTGGAGTATTGTTGACTCTTGGGCGAGTTCGTACTTTTACCAGCAGGATACACTAAACGATTCCGATCTTGTTATCGGAAACGTTAATCTCTCTTGGGATTTTACTTGAGTCCAAACGGATCCAAGTACTACCTACTCAGTTACTTCACCCTTGTTTATTCAAATTATTCGACCACATTGTACTCCTACCGGGTACGATATGGAAACGCTATGCCGTGAGGCAAAGTTTGTCTTATTCTTTGGGGTTGTCGGTGATACTCTGTTATCATCGCTAATCAAGTTTTGTTTGCCAATCTCATTCCTCTGGATGTCGTGGTTTTCGACATGATCATAGGAATGGATTGTTACCCCAATTTCATGCCAGTGTGGATTGTCGGCGGAGGTTGATCACCTTCTTGCCACCTGGCATACCAACTGTGATGTTCACCGGCTAGTACCGGAGAAATCAACTTGTGGCTGACTTTCAGCTACGAGTGCAACGAAACTGCTGAGTTAGGGCTTGTGATGGTTGTATCACATTTTCAATGTTGGAGGAAGGAAATTCTTTTCGTGTTGACGACCTACCGGTTGTCAACGAATCTTTCCGAAGTTTTTCTGACGATCTACCTGGATTACCGCCTGATCGAGAAGTGAAATTCACCATCGATCCTTTCAGGTATTGATCGTATCTCTTTTCCTTACCTCTTATCTTTTGGCTCCACCTGAGTTGTGTGAGTCAAAAGAAATTTCTGCTTCTGAAACTTCTCTGTGAGAATTCTTTCAATCTCGCACTTCCTTGTGGAGCTTAGGTCTTGTTCGTTCGAACGAAGTGACGGTATTCTAAGGCTCTACATCGATTTAGGCAATTTATTCGGGAGACGACTAAAAACCGCTACCTCGCCTAGAATCGATGATTTCTTTGACCAGCTCCGAAGTGCACAATCTTCCTTCAGGATCGATCTGAGGTTTGATTGTTTTCAGCCGAAGATCAAGAACGTTGTTGTTCACTTGACCAACTTTCTGGACTCGTTGCGAGCCTTACGAACTCTTTGTCATACCTTTCGGGATGACAATCGCCCCAGTAACTTTCATGAATTTGTTGACTCGAGTACTTTGCTCGTACCTCGACAAGTTTGTGATAGTCTTCTGGTTGACTTTCTGGCATATTCCAATTCTGGGGCCGATCATGCGAAAAGGCACTGTCGCATGATTTTGTTGAAGTTTAAGGAGTTTTCAACTTGTGCCAATTCTGACCTAATCATATGTCTTTTTGGGACATGTGATTCCTGCGGATTGCTTCTTGTCGATCCCAAGTTGGTTGCTGTGGCGGGGATCTGGGAGCAACCGCAGAAGGGTTACAAGATTCGAACCTTTCTTGGCTTAGTCGGTTTTTACCGACGTTTCGTGAAGGATTCTCTTCTGTTGTTCTGCCTCTCACGAAACTTGCCAGGAAAATTCTCTGTTTGTGTAGAACGACGACCGCGAGCAAATTTTCTTGACTGCTCAAGTTTGGTCTAATTGTTACTCTTGTATTAGCACTTTCCAAAGACGGCGGTACCTCGTGACCTACAGTGATGCTTCACTGAACGGGTTGGAGTGCGTGCTAATACGGCATGGATGGATAATCGCTTATGCCTTCAGACAACTGAAACCGCATGAGATGAATTATCATACCCATGTTTCGAAGCTGGTTGCCAATATCTTTGTTTTGAAGTTCTGGCAACATTTTTCACTTTGGTGAGACGCGTAGACCGTCCACTGACCACCAAAGTTTGAGGCATCTCTTTTCTTTGGAGACCTCAATCTCAGTCAAAGGAGATGGATTGAGCTGATGAGTAACTACTCGTTCAGCTAGTCGTTTTTCCTCTTTTGATTGAATTTCTTGGCACTGTTGTCACAGTGAGTTGTTGTGGTGACGGAGCGTTCTTAACCAACTTTCGGTTAAGACAATTGTTGTTTCTACACTGGCGGCGCTTTTGAGGGAGCATTTTTGGGAGACGTTACGTTGTGAACTGTTTTTACTCGCATCTACCTCATTGTACTTCTTATGGAAATTTCGGGGACGAAATTTTTATAAGGGGGGTAGATTGTTACATCCCGTCCCGGGAATAATATTATTTTATTCCCGGAGGTGCCTTGATTTTGCCCTTGGTTGACCTTTCGGTTGACTTTTGCGTCGCGCTCGTACGACGCATTCACTGTATTTTCTTGGCGTGTCATCGATACGACAGCGTGAGCGAGCCCGTGCGTCGTTCGGACTTCGAGCGAATGTTTTCTGGGCGTCGATTTTCGACTATTCCGTATTTCAGTTTGGGCAAGTTTGGAATTATTGGGCTGGGGCCCATTTGGCAACAAGTATATGGCCTATCCACACGAAATCAGGGATGTTGTCCTGTCCTTGACCGTGCCTCCTCCCTTCTTCTTCCTATGGCTATCTTACCTTTAAGAACAAAAACAAAAAAAAACCTCCCAAAACTTCTCAGGCACCCTGCATCGTTTTCTCCCAGCCCACGATCACCTCCCCAGCCAGCCTTGAGCTGGTGAACCTCACCACCTACAAACTCAAACCCGGTCAGACTTTTGAAACGAGAAACCAAAGGCAAGAAAATTTCCCTCGGCCTTTTTGCGATGATTTCAACCTCGAATCACCTCCAAAACTTCACCAACGGACTTCAGAACCCTGGGATCACAACCCAGGGCTTGCGAGTGAGAGAGACCTCGAGATCGTGAAGTTTGTGATTGGCCGAAACTTTGGAGCCAAATTCGGCCACCTCCGACCAGTGACCGGCCCACAAAATGGTAAATTCTAAATCTCCTCACTCTAGCTTCATTTTGGTGCCAGATCGTCAATTTGGACTTAAAACGAGGAAGTTATGAAGCTTTGAAAAATCCCCAGAATTCGGCCAAAATTTCGATTTCCGGTGGCCAGCGCCCGGCGACCGGAAAAAGACCAGCGTCGACGGCCCGGCGTCATCAGACCAGGTAGACCGGCCTTACTGACGTCAGCGGGCCAGTTCCAGGCGAACTTGCTGACGTCAGCATTGACTGAACCACGGCCAGGCCGAGCCGTGTTGACGGCGAGCCGAGCCGTGTTGACTTGACCGAGCCGCGTTGACCCGACTCACCCGGCTCAGCCTGACCAGCTCGGCCCAGCGTGAGCCGCGCGTGGAGCTGCGCCGTGGGCCGTCGGCTCCGACTTTCAAGCCGCGCGTGGGCGCGTGGAGAGTCCCAAAATTGAGTTCTGTTTTCACGGGTCGACGTGACGACGTGTACCACCTCGGAGTAGTATGCATGTTAATTTTCTAGGTGTTTTGGACCTCAAATTGAGAAAGCAAGGAATATGGTTATTTAATTAGTGAATTCGATTTTTATATGAGATTAATCATCGTGCGGTGATACCTCATATAGGTGAGACCAAATAATGGCAGCGTGTGGCGGCGTGTGCAGCGGCACACGGCGATACAGCGGCAGTTTAGGGTTCCGACCCCGAAACTCCGTTTTCAGGAGTTTTCCGAACGCCGTTTTCTTCATGTTTTTCTATTACGTTATTAATCTTGGGTGTTCCAAAATAGGTTTGTGACCCTTGGCGCTCAGGGCGTGCAGTTTGGACTTCCCGAAACCCGGTGTTGTGAGTGGGCCCTTTCCTATTATTTAAATGTGTTTTATATTTGGGAAATTATATATTTGAAGTATGCCTATATTATTGTGGTTTTAAATGGTATTTATATCGTGCCTATTGGTAGACCTTGTATATTATGTTATTACTTGGTTCACCAGCTTAGCTCAGTAATCTGTTGGGCTTTGAAATTAGTGGGCCCCGGGCCTCCTAATTCCATTTGAGAATTTCACCATACTTTTGGTGAAATTCCGTGAACTTTTTACGCGTATTGCTAGTGTCGAACCGGCACTATTTTGAGAATTTAGGGAATTAAGTATTTTAATTCCTACTAGTACTATTAGGTTATGGGTTTTATTACCTATCCAGCGACTTTGAGCCGTATTTAGAATGAACCTTGGATATATGATAATTTACTATCGTATTTTGGGTTCACCTAGTTTGCCATTAAGTTGGTGTTCTATGCCTTGGTACCACGTGGCGTATTCTCGGTATTTCACGTATTTAGCTATATGTTTGGTATTTCGGGTACGGCCCCGAGAATACCAGTATATATTGATTAACAAGGGAGCATCCCATGCAGGAAATTACCCCACTGGTTTTATGTAGAGTATTCAGTAGTATGTTTCATACGTTCAACTAGTTGCTTGCGGTGTTTGAGTGTGCGGAGTCCGGGGCCAGGACCAGCTTCGCGTGATTGTTTCACACGCACCTATACGCTCGCTATGGACCCATAGCGGGTGCCAGCCTGTTCTAGGTCGCCTGGGCGACTCGAACTCGTTGTGATAGCATATGCGCCAGCTTCACGTGATTGTGTACACGAAGCGTACTGTACTTATACACGGCTGTTCGCGGCGAATATATCTGTATGAACTTGTGTGTTTGCAATACCTAAACGAGCATCTATCTTGTAGTCTTGGTTGTGGGGCCAGGACCACTTTCACGCGTGATTATTCACGCACCGATACGCTCACTGTAGATCCACTGAATTTGGTACCCAGCCTGTTCTAGGTCGTATGAAGCATTTCGAACTTGTTGGCGATGCGCCCAGATGCGCCAGCTTCACGTGATTGTGTATATGGGCGTTTATTTTCAATTTTATGGTGGTGTTGTCTGATTTTCACTGATGCCACAGGGGGGCATTTATTTGGTTTTACGGGTTTTCCGTAGATCCTTATTTACGAACCTTCGGGTAAAGTATTTTCTGCCCGAGGAGAGCGGTGACTTTACGCCCGTTTAGGACGATACCAGTATATTTCCGTACTTACCCCGTTTTTCTACCTACTATTATAGTACGCTTTCTGAAACGGTTTTTCCAACCAACTACTTGATTTTGACGGCGAGGTTACATGTTTCCAGAAGCAAGGTTTTTACAAAAATGACTGTGTTGGCCCACTCACCCTTTTGTTTTTAACGCCCCTCCCAGGTTTAGTGGCGGGAGCTGTCATTGAGGCGGTGGTATGACGAAGATTTTAAATTTCTTGGTATTGTATATACTCTGTACTCCGTACCTTGTACGACTTGCTTTGTATTAAATTCTTCCGCCCGTACATTTGTATTACTGCTCTGGTATTCTATTATTCAATTAAAATTCTTATTTCTTCAAATTGGCTTTCGTCACCCTACGTGGTGTCATGCTTTTTCTCGACTTTTGGGTGTCCCACGTGTACATCCGGGTCCGGGATGTGTCATAGAAAGATAATATGGGTTCAAATAAAATTTTTTCATCTCAAAAATACCAAGTTTCATGTCAAAAGTTGTAAACACTTGAGAGGAGATTAAGCATATTTTGGCAACAAAGTGTCTATGTTGACGAAGTATTACGTACCCATAAGCTCAAAAACATAACAACAACTCTAAAAACTACAGCATTGTCCCAAACAACTTTTAGAGAAATATTTTAGTTCATCTTAAACTTATTATTTGTGATATTGCATATTTTGTGCTCATTATCAATTATTAATATGTGGAAGTGTGTTAAATTATAAACTTACACTACAATGTAGGTGTCTTTCTTTAAGATGAGACCAAGAAAAATTATAAATTACTACAATGTGGAGGCGTGTTTGTAAGATGAGACCAAACAAAATTATAACTGACCACAATGTGGGTTTATTCTTATACATGACTGGTCCCAACTTGGGACCAAATTTTATTATGACTAAGAAGGTTATTCCTTTAGGCTATGTTTGGATGGGGGGTTTTGCAAGTCATGGAGTTGGAAGTCAAACTATAAAAGAAAATGATCACAAAATGTTAGATAGGAGGATTAGGAAATCCACCATAGAACATTTCAAAAGCATGTAAGGAGAGATTAGCTAGACTCACTTTGTCATATGCCTTTATAATGCTGATTGATGCATTTTCTAATCCTAATCCAATCATAGCCTTATAGAAGTATTACTTTAATGCAAAATCCCTAATCAAACATAGCCTTATAAGAGTATTACTTTAGAGAGGCTTCTATATTTAGGTCGAGTATATTTTTCACCCATAAATCAGAAAATTTTAGGTGCAAGCAGTTTTACTTCACCGTCCATCAAAAACGCACACAAGAGAAGCCACACCATCCCGGCTGCATCATGGTCTGCCAAAATGGGGATTGTACAAGATATGGATGTAGAGTCCTCCTTGCGTGTTTCTTAGACGGACAGGTTGTTCATTATATAAGATTTTTTTCTTGGATATATATTGGTGAAATACATAAATAAATAGTTGCATGGCACATCAGGATGGTTTGAATGATGTATCGGGTTGCTGTTTACTCATCGGATTGGTTGTGCTCTCATCGGGTTGGTATATAACCCTCTTCGGGTTGGCTCTTCTGTCACTGAACTACTGCGTGCTCTCTGCTGCGCTGACGTTTTCTATGCATAGTGTTCTGCTGTCTATGCCAGTCATCTTCCCTTGGTTAAAGGAAGATGACTGATTAATGGCGTGTATTGGTATTAGTGTAAACTCTTTAATTTAAGGGGATTAGATTCGAAGCGTGGCCGGGTTTACCCGGTCACTAGAAGTCATTCTGGTAACCTGGGTTGTCTCTTTCTTTTCATATATGGCTTATACTTGTGTAAATTGAAACTTAAGAAATACAAAACAATTCATTGTGAAGATTTCTTCATGGTATCAGAGCAAGGTTCAATCTTAACCTGACTCTAAAAAATTTTCTTTTTCCTTTGTAAAAATTATTTCGTCAAAATGGCTGAGGAAGGATCCACTGAGATTTGAGAGGAAAACTCAAATGCTCCCTCAAATGTTACCTACTCAGATACCTCAGAATTTGATGGACGCAACCAACGACTGTGTTCAATTCTTTTGAACAGAGTTTAATTATCTACCATGGTCTCGAGCTGTTTCGTTGGCCCTGGCAGAGTGAGAGCTCAGTTTCGTAAATGGAGCATGGAAGTTCCAGGCGTCTCTTCACCTTTGTGCGGTGGATGGCTGTACCAAAGATCAACTATTATGTCTCTCTCCTACTTAACACCATGGAAGCATATAGCTGAGATTTTCAATATTCTAATTCCTCTCTATAAAGAATTATGGACAAGCTTGAAGGGAAGCACGGAAACCAAAACAATTATCTTGTGATGTTCCAGCTAAAAGAAAGTGCTTGCCAAGCCTCCAGCAAGAAGGTAAATCCTTTGTTCAACATCTCAGGAAGCTCAAAACCCTGTGGAATGAGCTGGATGTGTATCTTCCATACCACCCGACCTGTAGGTACTACTCAAAAGAATGGGAGGAAGACATAATCTGATTCTTTGGGAAGTTTGAGCCCAGACTACCGAGGACTTGAGAAGCACATTCTGATGAGCCAAGAGTGCCTTCCCTTCAACAATGTTTGTGCTATGAATTCAGAGAAGAAGCACGAAGGAAGGTAATGAGCATTGAACCAAAACCCCAAGGATAGCGGAGTCTGGGGCTCGTGTCTCATGCCAAGCATCACTAAATATAAAAGGGTGTACAAGGCAGGATTCACACCTAAAGTGCAAACACTGCAATGCTGTTGGGCATACTGAAGATAGGTGTTGGGGAACTCCATCCGGAAAGCAACCCAGATTCACCAAGAAGGAAAAATCATACCGCGGTCCTTTCAACAAGTGCTTCAGGGCTCAGGTTACCATGTTCTGAGAAGCCTTCTTTATCACATCCCATGGATCATTTCGAGTTCATGACCAATCCGCTTACTCTCATCAGCAGGTTTTGAACTACTTATGAAGGGACGTGGGATTCTTCTGGGTCAGCTAATGGTGAAGGAGACCAACATACAGCTATGTTGGGAAAATTTGAAAATTCCTTTCTGGAAATCAGAGAATACTGAGTAAAGAGGCACAGGTATTCACAAGATTTTCTACTGCATTATTAACTAATATTAGAAAAGATTGTTGGATAATTGATTACGGTGCCACTGATCATATACAAACAAAATAAAAAATTTAAAGGTTTTTAAATCTTTTTCAAAACCGTCACATGTGTCTGTTGCGAATGGAAAAACTGTTCTTGTTTTAGGCACTGGAGAAATTAACATTTTTTCAACCAAAACACCTTCCAGTGCCTTATATGTACCATCTTTTCCGTTCCAATTATTGTCTGTTGGGAAAATCACCAACAATTTAAATTGTCGTGCAATTTTTTCATCCAACGATGTAATATTTCAAGATATTCTCACCAAGAAGACGATTGGTGATGGGGTCTTCATAAATGGACTTTATTATCTGTGCAGAAACCACACAAAAAATCAAGCCTTGCACGCCAAGTTAAAGTCCATAGATGAAAACCAGTTTTGGCATAAGAGACTAGCTCACCCCTCGGAGTTTGTAATGTCAAAAATCTTTCCAAATGTTTGTAAGGCCCTCACTGACTGTGAAACATGTAAATTGTCGAAATCCACCAGATTGCCATTTGGCAAATCCCAAACTTCAACATGTAAGCCGTTTGAACTTATACACAGTGATGTGTGGGGTCCTACTATTGAATCAATGGAAGGTTTTAGATATTTTGTCTTATTTGTGGATGACTTTACCAGAATTAGCTTTGTTTATCTAATGAAGCTAAAAAATGAAGTCTTCAATATCTTCAAGGATTTTCACATTCACATTAAAACCCAATTTCAATCAAATGTCAAAATTTTTCGATCAGATAATGGCACTGAGTTCATGTCAAACAATATGTTTCAATATCTAAGTGAACATGGCATCATCCATCAAACAAGCTGTGTAGGTACTCCTCAACAGAATGGTGTTGCAGAAAGAAAAAACAGGGATCTCTTGGAAAAAACTCGATCCCTCATGATACATATGAGTATTCCAAAGAGGTTCTGGGCATCTGCTATCCTTACGGCAACTTACCTCATCAACAGGCTGCCGAGTTCAGTGTTAGGGTTCAAATCTCCCTATGAAGTGCTAAAAGGCAGGAAAATTGACTTGACTCACCTCAAAGTATTTGGCTGTGTCTGTTACGTACACATTCAAGCCAAAAATAGAGATAAGCTTGATGCCAGGGCAACTAAATGCATATTCATTGGGTATTCCTCTACTCAAAAGGGATATAAATGCTTTGATCCAGTCACCAAGAAATGCATTGTTTCTAAGGATGTCCAATTTGAAGAAAACAATTCTTATTTTGAGCATGCTACAACTCAGGGGGAGGAAGTACTCAATTTGTTACCACTGCCTCAAACCTTTACCGATCTAGTGATACAAGAAGATTCTACAACTAATCTTCAGAAGTTGAGAGAACCCCAAGATGAATTAAGCACCTTGGAGCAATCTGACAATAGTACAGAGAATGAAGAGATCAATTCCAATCAAGAAGCCCAAGTGATCAGGAGAAACCCTCCCCGTGCAAGAAAGCCTCCGACAAAATTACAAGATTATGTGACTTATGCTTCGCAGTATCCAGTCACATGTAATTTTAGTGCAATGTCTCATTCCCATGTTGCCTTTGTAAGTGCGTTAGACGAGCATTGTGAACCAACGACCTACCAGGAAGCATCTCTTCTTCCTCCGTGGAAACAAGCAATGGGAGAAGAGCTCAAGGCTTTGGAAGATAACTGCACGTGGAGTCTTATTCCGCTTCCTCAAGGAAAGAAGGCTGTTGGAAGCCAATGGATATACAAAATCAAGTTCAAAGCTGATGGCTTTATAGAAAGGTACAAGGCTCGTCTTGTGGCTCGCGGCTTCACTCAGACTTATGGGGTCGACTATAAAGAAACATTTGCTCCTGTTGCCCAGATGAACACCGTGAGGGTTCTTCTCTCTGTGGCGATAAATAGTGGATGGTCTCTATACCAAATGGATGTAAAAAATGCATTCCTTCATGGAGAACTTCAAGAAGAAGTCTACATGCAACTTCCTCCAGGCTATGGTCCTCTAAAGGATAACCTGGTGTGTAAACTGCACAAGGCAATATATGGGTTGAAGCAATCACCTCGAGCTTGGTATGCCAAGCTTAGCTCTGTGCTGACCACGATCGGTTTCACACACAGTAATGCTGATTCTTCCCTGTTTGTCAGCACAAATGGGAAAGGGAAACTTGTGGTTCTTATATATGTTGATGATTTGATCATCACTGGAGATAGTGCTGCAAAAATTGCAGACCTGAAGCAGACACTACAGCAAACCTTTGCCATCAAGGATTTGGGGAGGTTGAAGTACTTTCTGGGAATAGAGATGGCAACTTCCTCCAAAGGACTGTTTATCCATCAACGAAAGTATGTGATGGATCTACTCAAGGAAGAAAAAATGCTTGATTGCAAGCCTGCCACCACACCTGTTGACTGCAAACTGAAGCTCAACGTTGATGGAGAGGCCATACTGGATGTAAAGCACTATCAAAGACTGGTGGGACGACTCATTTATCTCACAATCACTCGACCAGATATTACCTATGCTGTTAGCATGGTCAGTCAGTTCATGCATGCACCTACTGTGCATCATATGCACATTGTCAAAAGAATCTTGCGTTATCTCATAGGTTCCATCGGTCGAGGAATTCTCATGAAGAACAATCAGTCTACTAATATTTTCGGCTATACAGATGCAGATTGGGCAGGGAATGAAGTTGATAGAAAATCTACAACTGGCTACTGTATACTGGCAACAAGTTGTTGCTCGCTCAAGTGCAGAGGCAGAATATCGGGCAATGCCACGGCGTGCAATTAATATGGCTTAAAGGTTTGCTCGACCTAGGCTTTCCTAGTTTTGCACCCATGTTTCTTATGTGTGACAATCAGCAAATTTATTCACATTGTTGCTAATCCCGTGTTCCACGAGAGAACCAAGCATATTTGAGGTGGATTGCCATTTCATTCGAATCAAGTTCAATCTCAAGTTATCAAGATCACAAGAAGTCATGACGCCTTGCGCATCTTTTCACCAAACCACCTACACGCTCATCTACATCGTTTACAAGCTTGGATCTACTAACTTACTAGATCCACTTTGAGGGGAGTGTTGAAATACATAAATAAACAAATGCATTTGGTACATCGGGATGATCGGCATGCACATCGGATGGCTTGAATGATGTATCAAAGTTGCCGTTACTCATCGGATTGGTTGTGCTATCATCGGGTTGGCTCCTCTCGTCCACGCCCAAACTATCAAGCAGGCTCCTCGTCGCACTGACTCTTCGTACATGAGTGTTCTCATTGCTCACTAACTATCTTCCCTTGATTAAAGGAAGAGGACCACAAGGCGTGTATTGTATTAGTGTAATCTCCTTAATTTAAGGATTATAATAAAGCGTAGGTTTACCCTGGGCCACTAGAAGTCATTCTGTAACCGGGTTGTTTCTTCTTTTCTATGCATAGGTTTGCTCATTACCAGAAGTCATTCCTGCAACTCTGGGTTGTTTCTTTTCTATATGTAAAGCATACTTGTGTAAATTGAAACCTAAGAAATACAAAACAATTCATTGTGAAGATTTCTTCAAGTATAGATGGAAGTTTGTCATTCGGTAACTGTTGTTTTTCTTCTATATGTAAAACATACTTGTGTAAATTGAAACCTAAGAAATACAAAACACCATTGTGAAGATTTCTTCAAGTATAGATGGGAAGACAAACTGAAACAGCCAAAAAATGTTCAGGATGACTGCATGGATTGGGAGCTTTCAAATGAACAAATAAGAAATCTTGGGATGATAAAAGTGTGTGGCAGATGCTAGTTTTATTTTGTTAGATTAGGAGCTATGACAAAGTAATAATGACATAATAATTACAAGTTCTCATATAATGCATAGAGTTGTTAGAGTGACTATGTTTCTTCGCATGTGCACATTAGCATTTAAACTACAGTGCTTGTTGGGGTCTGCTTGGTTGGTATAATTGTTGCAGGAAGCCCTAATATGAATTAACTCTCGCTGTCGGAGCTGCAATAATAGAACTTGAAAAACTGTGTGCATTACACACCCACATGTTGATTTTGAGAGTAGTCCTTCATAGGTGCGCACAACGTCCTTCTCATTGCAGCCTGAGGCAATAAAGTGAAGCTCCACATGGGTACGTGTTGTTCTACTATTGCAGCTTCTTCTCGGAATATTTTTATATAAAACAATATATTTACAGTAAAGTTATGTTTCAATGAAGAATTTCGTAAGTCATCCATAAAATTCGAATCTAAGATTTCTCACTTATAAGTGAAAAGGAATACTCCAAGTTGATATTTATACAAGTTTATTTTAAGGAGGCTGAAAAAGTAGGTAACTTGATTTTCGCACATCTTTTTTAGCCTCTCACACATTCTTTTATATTTTTGACGACTTACATGACACAAAGTTCACCGCCATAGTAGCATTGTGCCAATGAAATAAAGATATTATGTAAGTTTTTGTCCATATATTCTTATTTTATTAGCACGAAACGCCATGTGATGGTGTACTCCGTGCTATGTAATGTGCTGTTCTCCTTATTTCGGCTATCGAATTGGATAAATCAAACGAAAACAACTAACATAATTAAATATGAGTGTATAGGAAAGAAAAATGTGTGTTTATGATTTTTCAGGTGGTCCAACTTCCACACTATGTAGTATGAAATATTACAAGCATTGGATGATTTAGATTCACGAGACCATATTATCCAAACCAACCATATCATCCAATACTGTGAGTGGTATTCCATACAACGAGTATTTCATACAACGTAGTATGAAAGAATTTTCCATCTAGTAAGTATACCTTATTCTTATCTCTTAACATGAGGCAGCAAATGGAAAGATGATCGACAACAAACTGACTTCAGCAAAGTACCTGGTGGACAATAGTACAACTAGTCACTTAAAATAAAAATAGACCGCATGTTCTAACAGAAGTCAATTTGATTAGTAGTGTGAAATATTGCACAATATGACAATAGAAACATTCTTCTTTTTAAAGAGGAAAAAAAATTAAACATTTAATTTGCTGGACAATGGTAAAACATAAACATTGATCAATATATTTATATCATCTCGTATTTTCCCTGTAAATATATAATAAAATTCCTATGATTTTGCATCATTGAAGTGAAAACAAAAACTAAAGACAAGTCCAAGCTTTGTTTCATGCATTCTCCTTGGTTTGAAGACCAAGAAATTACCAAACTTGGTTTAGCTACATTTACAAGGCTTGATGTTACAACCTCGTCCCTAATTTTTCTGTGAAATTACCAAAATACCCTAGAAAGGTAAGTGTGTTGACTTCAGTTGACCTTTTCTTGACACATGACCTGGGTATTTTAGTATATTCTGTAGTACTTGTCATTACGAATGTATGAGCGCAAGGCATTAGGAATTTGGAGTTTTAAACGAAGAAGTTGTGCATGTTTTAAGTTGATGGGCAAAAGAGTAATTTGTCATCATAACTTTCACAAAGAACGAAATCGTGCAAGGTCTGGGAGGCTATGATCTACATCAAGCCTTGTTCGATTTGACACCATACCCACACCTTGAAGCTCAATGCCCAAGTGAGTTTGAGCTCTAAAAAAGTGACAATTTTTGGTGAATTTACCGATTCCGGCCAATCCCACCTGACCAGCACTCCTCAACCCAAGAGAGAAGGGATCCTCTCCCTCATGGGCTTCCTTTCCATGTAAGTTCTTTTCCAAAATTTCAACTTTCGCTTTGGGGTCGATTTTGGTAGGTTAGTTTTTAATTAGATTCTTGGCTTGCATGTTTGAGATTCGTGGTCGTGAGATGGTTTGAGATGGATTTCAAGCCGAGTTGGTAGATTTGATTCAATTGGTGGATTTGGGCAAGTGAAACTAAGAACCCTAACCTTTCCTTTTGGTTTTAGGGAGTCAAAATGGACATGCATGCCTTACTTTAAGTTGTTGATCTATGTATTTAAAATGGGTTCATTTTGGCATGAAAGTTACAGTGGAATTGTGGGAGAAGAATGATCTTGTAGTACTCTTCCGTTGTTAGCGGATCGAAATGCGAAATTTGATAAAGTTTTGGGACTATTTTATAAATTCTATAAATTGGGGTAGATTCGTAATTATCCATAATTTTATGTGCGTTTCAAAATGGGGGTTGGACAGATTCACTATAATCCGCACATTTTGTTTATGATTTACATTTAAGTATTTTGCTAAGTCAACGTGGCTTGGTATAGGTTCAAGGTCATCCGGATCAACGGAAGACAATGCTCTTCGTGGAGCGAACAAGCTATGGTTAATGTGAGTGGACAATGTTTTATTAAATGTTTATCATCCTAGTATCTATATATACATATATATATATATGTATGTATAAATATAACTATGTATGGTTTTGAAATGTCAATTTGATCATGCTTACACATGTTTTATATTTGAGATATGTATTTCCCACTTGGGCATGACCATACATTTTACACCGATGGATTTATATGTTTTCACACACTTGGTATGCTTTCACTACGTTTTTAGTACCGTCTCACGGTCGTAGGACAAGTCTCATGTATGTGCTTCAAGCACGCACTGCATCTGTGGGTATTGTCCGGTAAATACATTAGTGCAAGCTTGTCTTTACATTTGTGTTTATTATTGGGAGGTCCTCAACGTAAGTACTGGGTGTGACGTCATTTTATCGCACAAGAGCTTACATGTGTGTGGTACTAAGAGTACAAAGTGATTATAACGTAAAGATTTGTAATGTTGGAGGGAGGTCCTCAAAGATAAAGCATAGGTGATTGTTTATATACATTGTGACGTTATTATTTATATTTCGAGATATCTTGATATCTGAAACGAATTATCTTGCGACATGTTAGATTTTGTGATTCACCTTGAATTTATCTTTTACAAAGAGATATTCCGACTTATGTTTTCTACCCGTTGAGTTTTACATGACGACTATATATATATATATATATATATCGGTTTCCAAACAAGGGGCTATTATATTCGAAAGAGAAAAGGGTTTTTAGAAAACTTTCTTTTCATCCACTCACACCTTTATGCGTTTTGCACCCTCTTCAGATGTAGTAGCGGTGCATCTCATTGACGTTGAGACATAGTGTGGCAACTCCGATTCCCTCCCGAAAATGTAGGGAGTTTATCTTTTATTTAGCTTCTGTATAATAATGTCCATCTTCTGCATGGATAGAAATTCAAAGAGCTTGATCTCCTTATTATTTATTTCCCCGTTACTACATTAGTTACGCTCGAATCATATGCATATTTATATTAAGTTTTGCAAAACCTTGGTAGTTTATTTGATAAGTACATTAGACTTTCCTAAGTTTAAATTGTGTAATTTAAGTGTTGTCATGCATAAAATGGTTACGCCACTTCCAAGTGTCACAAGACATCCCAAACTTAGCTTCCACATGGGCACGAGAACGAGGTGTGTCATTTGTTGCATGTAAGATCTTTCCACGATTGAAAGAAAGAGGAAGAGAAGAATCATCTTTTTTCAATTAGGAATATTATTGTAGTCGGACTCCACTATTTGAACCCAAATCATGAGGGAAATCAAGTCAAAACAATATAACATAAGAAAATAAAGGATGCTTTGTTTGGATAACAACATAAGAAAGAAGATTCATTGTACCGGTATCACGCAGAACAGACGAACAGATTCAATGTATACAAAACTATGAATATATTTCTTAATCAACTTAAAATTAAAAAAACACTACATAATTGACAAGAAGCTTATTGTCAGACTTATATCAAACTGAAACATCCTATTAATAATTAACTAACCATAATCCAATAGACAAGGAAAGTTTTTACCTACAAGAAAACCTTAAGATACAAAATACCAAAATACCCTTAAATAATAATAAACAAAAAACAAATTAACTGTTAAACTACGCATATTAGCTTAGTGAAAAGTAAATGAGACACGATATTAACGAGGTTCGGCAAATGCCTACGCCCCGGCAGCAATATTTTTATTATATATCCAAAATACTGAGTACGTAATTTCCCTCTCTATCTCTCTATTTCTCTCCCTCTCTTTCTTTCTTTCTCTCCTTCGTCTACCCTCTCGCTATTCTTCTTTTCTCTTAAACACATCCCACTTCTCTTTATTGTATTTTATGAGGGATAGGTGATTAGTGGGTTAGGTTTTACATAAATAAAAGGGATAGTGGGGTAGGGGGCAAAAAGGTGGTGGATTGTTAAAGTTGGGTAGTGGAAATAGGATAGTTGACAGAGAGACTATCCACCCTTCTACAACACTTCCCTTGAAGCCACGAGTCTTTAATTGCTTTTACATGGTTGATGTGTCAATATTATATTATATTTCATGGTATACCAAGTTAGTGTTTATGTTTGTTTTTGAGAAAATTTGATACTACTTTAAATGTTTTTATTATAGATGGATTGAATCGTCTTGCGCATTAAATGGACAAATTGTGGAGTTTTGGAGCTAAGAAGATTATGTCAAAGCCCAAGCCTTAATTCTATGCCTCGTTGATCGCGACGAATAATTGAAGATAGATTGCATAATTTGGGCATATTCACGTTTTTTGGGCTTATTTGGCATATAAGGATCTAAGATGAGGTTTTTGAGCCGAGGTGACTATGTTTTTAGCTTTTCAACAACATGTTATAGGTCTAATTCAAGCCGATTTGGTCAATCAAAAGAGGATTTTCTACTCCAAATCCTTATTAGAAAATGAATATGTAATTTAATTTATTTTTGTTTTTGTTTCGATTTTTTTGGGAAGCCTATTTTTAGTAGGATTTTATTTTCTTAGTAGTATATATAGCCAAGTCTCTAGGGTTTAAGAGAGAACGAATTTTGGAGAAAATTACTTAGAGAGCCTTGGCTCAACTTCTTTTCTACAACAAAGGTTTTCTAAACTTTCATCTATATATTTTTATGATTTCAATTAAGTGATTATGCGTAACTAATTCTTTTCTGTGGTGAGGCCTTGAGCCTTTTAGCATGAATATATATAAAATATTTTAGTTAACTTATGATATTATATATTTATTGAATTACAATTTCACTTGTTTAAACCACTTTGATCTTATATATTTGATTCACTATTTTATGTTTATGTAGTAACTATGCAATTTTGTTGAATATCACCTTAATTGGCTAGGGCTTCTTGTGATTGATATTGTAAGTTCACTTGCGTAATATACGCTCTTATGGCTTGCACAGTTTTAAAAGGTTTTCACAAAACTTAATGAGTCTTGCATGTTCATATTTGTTCGAATATCACAGACTGTTGCATGTTAGATGTTACAAACCCGCTCCGAAATTTGAATTATTTTATTTCCTGGTTGAAATGACGAAAATGCCCTTGGGTTGACTTTTTCGGTTGACTTTGCGTCGTAACCTCGTACGACACTTCCTTTATTTTCTTGTCGTGCCTGCTGCTACGAACGCGTGGACACGAGGCGGGGACGTCATTCTGGACTCCGACCAATATTTTACTTTGGGCGTTGGATTTCCGACATTCCCGTATTTTTATTTTGGGACAACCGCTGCTGGGCTGGGGCCTGAACTTTACTATTGGCCCATGTGGCCTATCCCACAACCGGATCTTGTCTCTCCCGTGCTCTTCGTCTGCAAACCTCTCTCTCTCCCTCACTAATTCACTCAACACACCCGAGCTCTCCTCTCTTCACCGAGCCATTCTTTTGGCCAAGGAGATTACACCACATAATCCACTCGCCACTCCCTAGTCAGCTACTACTCACCCCGCAACCCAAACCCGTAAATTCCGTAAATTTTCCGACGAACTCGAGATTTTTCCTCGACGCATTTCTGAAACCGAAATAATCACCTCGATCTTGTCACCATTGGACTCCTCGGAAGTCCCAGAACCTTGCTCAAGCCTTGGATGATGACGTTTGGCCGAGAAACAACGAAATCCGATCGGCCTCCTCTTCTGCACCGTGGCTTCCCTTTTGTGCCCCGCCACTTCCGCCGCTGCCCCCCAAAATGGTAAAATATTATTCTCCTTACTCCTAGCTTCATTTTGGTACTTGAATCGTGCAATTTGGCCTTGAAATGAAGAAGATGATTGAAATTACCCGTAAATTCCTAGCCAAAATTTCCCCAGATTCCCGCGATCAAGATTACAGCCAGCTGGCGGCGGCGCGCACCTGAGCCTCGGTAGGGATGACCTGGCCGCCGACGTCAACGATGACATCGCCAAACCGGTCGACCTGCCTTGCCGACGCGCAAACTCCGCTCGTACCACGACCGCCTACTGAGCCGCACGGTGGCAATACCGAAGCCGCGCGTGATCGCGGGCTTGTCGCGTTTGAGCCGCGCGCTGGGGTGCGTGGGGACTCCTTTTCGATTCCGTCTTCGCGAGGCGACTGGTGACGACGTGCATATCTATGTGTAAGGTGATGATGATATTTCTTTTCGAGGTGTTTTGGACCTCCTAGTTGAGAAAAACAAAGGATAGGTTTAATTAATTAGTTAATAGTAACCTTTATGAGTTTAATCATTATTACTTGATATCTCATATAGTGAGACTTATCCGTGAGGACTACCTGTGGGCTACTCAAAGACCTGGGCCACAATCTCAGCTTACCTACAAGTGAGAGTGAAAGGTCTTTGTTTTGATAAATGTATATATATATGTATGGTTTTCACGCTTCAAACCGTTAGCATAATCAAGTATCACACACTTTTTTGTTGGAGGTAGAACATTCGCATTATATTGCCATACATGTTTTGTCGTTGCTCTTCTCAAGAGATGTATAACACCCCAAGTATTAGTACTCACTGTACGTGACTAGCCTTGACGCTTGGAGTAGTCACTACCACATCATGATGCAGCCTTGGATCCATTGTAGGTAATTAGCCTGCCCCTAAGTTGCACTAGGCAACCCAACTTGTGTGACTGCACTTTGTGGCCACCGCCGCTCGCAGACTCTGCGTCATTGTAGTACTCAGTCAGTATTACTTTATACCTAGCCTCCTGTTCTTGGTGAAGAGCCACTTGGACTTGTGTGTTTACATTATGTGAGCATAACAAGAAATCACATCGGGAGTAACCCGTATATTTATTATAGTATTTTGAGGTTCATGCCCGAGGGTATGACGTATTCTCAAACTATACTTGTTTTTGAAGGGAAATTTGGCGATTAACCGAGTTCATTAAGCAACATCTTTGCTACTGCATTAATAATGAAAAGGAAATATGCTTCTATGCACTTAAAACGTAAACTTAACCAAGAAATTCAAAGCCTAGTAGATATGGTGAACCATTAACAAAACTCAAGCACAAACCTGTGCCAGAAATCTTTATACCTTTGTAGATTCCTCTTGCCTACAGCGCTAATCACCCAGCGGAGAGTCTTCCATCCCTGTTGAATGATTATGGATGAATCGATCTCCAAGTTCCCAAAGTAGGGAACCTCTAAGTCTCCACAATCAAGGAGAGCCTTGATGAGAAGATGAGTGCCCTAGAGAAGGATAGATTGCTAGCTATTTTCCTCAGAGCCTACTTCTTGAAAGAAGAGAGCTTTCACTTCAATTCTCCAAAGAAACCACTAAGTTATGAAATGTTACAAAGTTTCCTTTATAACTCTTTTTCACAATGTAGTGGCAAACTTGTAATTAAAACAAGTCCACTACATTGCTATCACCACGCCATGATGGTTCTTTTGGGCCCTTTCGGGGCCTAATCTATTATTAGTCATTAAGCTGCTGCCATTAACTTAAGCCAATGGCTTCGACGTTCGGGAGCCCATTGGGCCTTGAGGCCCAAAACTAACCCGAGGTCTATAACGAACTTATTCGCTTGATTAATTAACATATTAATTAATCTTTGCCATAAATAATTAAACCATTTAATTATTCTTACTCATCTCCATTATTTCATCAAACTCTACCTTACACTATGGTAATGATCCATTAGGGTTCCTTTTAGCGAGGCAAAAGGAGGATTAGAACTCTTCAAATCTATTCCGAATTGAAACATACTTTCACCCTCCCTATGATTATACACCCATAGGGCATCCACAAACCAGTTAGAGTGACACCTAGCATGTCATGCATGCTACCCAAGCCAATCGTGAAGAGGTGGAGAACCTATCTCGGCTAGGGATTGCACAATACCTGGCCCTTCTCTAATACAATACTCGACCACATTGTTTGGGTTTGATAGTTTATTCATGTCTACTATCCAATGTGATTCCACTATATGATTACATTGAATATGATTTGGAACGTACTCCTAAATCTTATTCATACTCCCGCCGTAGATTCTTAATCATATCTTAGATATTCTCTCAAACGGTTTGAAGGTTGTGAGATCCCTTGTTGCGCATTCACTTGCCTCCATGGCTAAGTAGCTTAACTCAACTATGCCGTGGACACTCCTCGGATGGGGTGACTTTGACATAATCAAAGATCAAGGACCTCACCAAAGACAACCTGTGATGCCTCAAAACAAGACTACTGCATTATCCCAACTATGAGTTCTCATGTGACATGATCATGAAACCCATCGCTTGATCGGTTCAAGTGATCATTCCATATTGAGCACCTACATGCTTGTCTTGGTGCCAATTACATCAATACTCGAGACTAGTCACTCTCCCCGAGAGAAGACATAACATGTGGCCCCATCTTAACTGGACCGTCAATGCCCAATTGGCAATCCCATGATCAGAACGTTTAGGATATGTCTATGATCGTAGAATGGTCTCATGAACCTAACTTGTTTAGATTACATTCTTACTAAGTACATATTCCTGACTTATTGTTTAAGCATATACATTTATATGAGACTACTATAAACAATAATATATGCCCTCTTTATATTAAACTAAATTAGTTTAACATTTGAAATGTCCGTAGTTATCATCATATGATTTGGTTTTAGGGCAATATTTCCAACAATCTCCCCACTGCACTAGAGCTAATCACAATAATGTGATGATGCTTTCCTAAATTCATTTCATAAAATGGTATTTGTTGTAGCCTAGGCAAAGGATATCTATATGTTATCCATGAAGCAACTTGAGATTAACGACTTCACCATTATACATGATTCTCAATCATGTGGGTTAAGTCTCTCATTTGAGTTCGGATCTTGATGAGACCTTGATTCCTTGGCTTGGAGCTATCGCCCATTAGTGTCAAAGTGTCGGCACACTAAAGACACTTTCCGGTCAAACCAATAGAAAGTCTCATAACTTTCCCATCCAAACAACAACGTTGTAAGCTTCTATATGGCTATATATATTTTATACAAATATGAAACACACTAAAGTCATTACTTAATGTTTTTTTTGACTTAAATATCTCTTTAGTCATAATAAAGAGATATTCAATGATGGATTAGATTCATAATCTAATACATTTACGTCGCATTGCGTTACTTCAACTTCTTCCTCATTTTTGAGAATCCATCCTTTAGTGTTTCTTAAATACTTAAGGATTCACTTGATGCTTGCCATGGTTCGATCCTCGGGTTTG
Source organism: Gillenia trifoliata (assembly GCA_018257905.1). Taxonomy (NCBI): domain Eukaryota; kingdom Viridiplantae; phylum Streptophyta; class Magnoliopsida; order Rosales; family Rosaceae; genus Gillenia; species Gillenia trifoliata. Next base: position 15,089,529 of record CM031080.1, on the reverse strand, counting down.
CATTGATATCAGTTTGCACCGCTCTAGGTACAACTCATATCAACTGCTTTATACAATATGAAATACATAATAAATCACCTTGTGCGTATGCATAAAGGATTCTATTTACTAGATTATTTATTTGGGAGTCAAAGGGTATGTTCCCTGAGAAGAGCAATCTCTAGTCTTACTAGAGTTGTTCCTTCCGTTTGAAGCTTATCATATGAGAAACTTCCTAGCATCTTTCGTCTATCATTAGGATTGATATGTCTAATTATATCATGAAATCTATCATTATAGATTTTTATTCCATGTTTATAGACTATGTCTCATATAAATTTGTTTAAAGTCATAACTTTAATGAAGAAGAATTTCTTTTCATTTCAAAATTAATATATATCATATATATGTTCAAATTTAGAAATATGATTAACTCCCACTAATCTTTTTGTAAACCTTGTAGACAAAAGATTCATTTATATCTCTATGAGAAATCAAACGCATTTGATTTTTCTCATAAAAATGCTTATAGCTCCCATTAGCTTGCTAAGATTCATGATGGATGAATCTCTACAACTTACATGTATAATGATTTCTAGTTTTAGACATATATTATCAAGTCCATCTTGATAATGGTTTCGAAACCTATATTATGTCCAAATACAACCATCGTTAAGTTGTAGAAGCAATAATCTTTGAAATTAATAGAAAAACCAAGACTATATCAAAGATGGTTTCTTCCAAGTCAAATCCTATTCTTTTGATTGTAGTCACCATAAGCTATCAATTAGCTATGTAGGTTTCATTATTTAACAGCTATTGGTGTTGGAACTAGGTTGTTATATTTGCTGAATATCATCTGTCTCTCAAAGAACGTATTCTTTGAATTCTATTCCTGCTCATATGCCTAACCCTTAGGCAAATCCTAGTGTAGGATTATAATGAACTACCCAACAAACAAATTATTTGTTATTAGTTGGTTAATAGAAGTGATATCTAAAAGCTAATTTAAGGATATCCTACAAGATTATTCTCAAACAATATTGCTCATTGTAAGACACAACCCCAAATCTTAACATGCTTAAGACTTGTCTTTCTTCCGACTACATCCTATGAAGTCATGAAAACTTTGAAGATATTCTAATTGACAATCGTATTGTCTTAGAAGTATATATATATCCTATATATGGGCATTTGATAATCATCCAACGAACCAAATCTTATTCGAAGTTCGCTCTTCTCCTAATGGAGAAAACTATTATCTTATGATGCTAATTTTCCTTGATATCTTTCAAGAAAAAAACTTTTCTAAAGTGTTATACTTTGATCAAATCTAAGGAAGTACATACTTTAGACATCTTACTCATCAACTTACATTCTTGAATTCTTTGAAACTTTGCAAAGTATTCGACTTGTGTTTATTCAAAATACACGAGAGTCCACAACCGAGAGCGATCTTTCGGTGAATGTCACATAACATGAGTAGTATTATGTTGTGGTTATGCCACTAATATCTATGAATTAACCTCAACAACGTTGTGATTCTTTATTCTTTCCAAAAGAATAAAGATCTCTAACATTTCGCCTATACAATTTTAACAAGAAGGTATTGATCCGGATCTAACGATCCAAAGCATCCATCTATGACCAACTCGTAATATGCTTAGAGGTGTCACACCCGCTTGGGATTAGTCACTACTTTGTAACTTTTGGGTTTTAAGCATCGTTATATTCTAAATAGTTTAACACTACCACATCATCTCTACTATAGAGACAATCTATTAGATTACAATAATCCAATTACTTTGGTAGTTCATATGAGGAAGTAGTACATCCGCTTTCGCAGTAGATCTTTATTTGATTCACGTTCCGAATGTGAAGTACTTTCTCTTCTCCTCATTTATCTTCTACTTCTTATTTGCCACACTTTTTACAACGATTGTAAAACATAGTCACAAATACAGAATCATGCATTCAAGTAGAAGAACCAACTCCGTTGAATTATTCAAGAACATTTACAACACCTTCGAAGATGTTCTTTGACACTTGCAAGTCATTACTTGTAATACCCTTCCAATGTCCATCCTTTCATAAAGAAAGTTTGTTCCCTTGGAGTTAATATTGCCTTCTTTCATATGACTTCTCCATTGACTACAATAGTCATGGTCCTTAAACTCCCACTATCTCTCTTGAAACTTATTTCATTTGTGTTATACACATCAAACGCATTTTGAAGAGAAAGTGTTATTGTTCACTATATAGTTTACAATAAACTTAGTGAACCATTTGATAAGGACTCAAAGGTGAAGTCCTTGCCTTGTTTCCGTCTCCTTAATTGGTTTAACACTTCAACATTTAATGATTCAAAATCATCATAAGTCCATCTTTATTATGGACTATTTTTGTCAAACAACCATTATGTTCCAAACATAATTTCCAACTATCAAAAGTTGTTCTCATTATGATAGACTTATCTAACATATTCTTCCAATGATACGTTATCAATAGGAAGATAGTGAGAATGAGACTACTTAGGTACATATACAATCCATTCAAGACAATCTATGGGATTGTGGTACCAAGTCCGGAAACTTAGGCCTTCGGCTTTTCTTTGTCAAGTTTAGGATAGCGTTTGCAAATATATCGGTAAATAAATACATAACGTATATAAGTTGATTGATTTTAAGCCATTTGATCCGGGTCTTTAAATCAAATAGCATCACCCACTATTTTAGCAAATTCCATATCCCTCATCGGAATTCGAGAGTTTTGGAGGAAACTCTTAGTAGGGTATGGGAGGCTCACTATTACTAAGCCCACCTCACAATGACATGATGTTGGCTAGCGACAATAATAATGAGAGAGTACACTTACTCTTTTACATCCAATGTAAGTACCCATATACTTTGGCCTCTAGAGAATGATGCCTCACATGATATGATGTTGGCACCATTGCACTTAGTTAAGTCATTCTACCATAAGTTCGATAGGGTGTTCAAGAACAACCGCACAATGATAAGGATCTGGCTTACCTGCCTACCTCACAACATCAAGTATGCATATAGACTCTCTCCTTCGAAAGTGTGGGTACATGCACTTTGTACTCCCCCATGATAGGGTTGAAGTCGGTGTACAAGTCATAAACGCTTGGAGCCTACCACGGTGGAAGGCCTACGAAAGAGTGTTCAAAGCACTCCCACGCTTATCAACTTAATATTTTAGTTGAGGGTTTTTAGGTCTCATCACATATATATTATCATTTTAATCAAATTAAAACAATTTGGTCCTATTGCAACTATCGGTCCATTTGATTGATTTAGTAGTATATGATACTCCCACTAAGCTTTTAAAACGGTTTTTAAAGCAAGAGTATATGGTACTACTAACATAAGGTTTGCATTCGTTTAAGGACTATATAGTTGCCTTAGGGCCTTAGGATGACTATGAACCTTTGATTTTGATCCAACACGAGCCTAGTGTTGAATCACGGACTAGGGACGGTGATTGATTTTAGTTATACGTTTAATCACATTAACGTGTGTTGTCTTATTGGGCGTTGGACCCCAACTACTCCAATTTCATGCATATCAAATAAAGCAAGAAAGGAGTACGATTAAATTAAAGAAGAGCTTATGCTCTTTTACAACATTTGATCAAATCAAATTACAACCAAAATCTAATCTACACATTCCCATGGTTCAAACAATTTTGAAACGGCCTTTCACATAGCTCAATTATCGTAGGCTTAGGTTCATAATCACCCTTTAATTAATTAACACTTTAACTAATTAAACACGAATGCAACATTTTCATTTGGTTTTTGTATCCATAGAATTGATTTAAATGGAGCTAAATGAAATGAAAATCCAATTCTCATTTAAAGAGACAAAACAATTTTGTTCTCAACCAATTTGGGCCAAAATGCAATAACCTCAACTATTGGGCCATATTGCAAAAACATAAACTTTTGGGGTCACTTTGTAAAAACATAAAAGTCCAATACTTCATGTTATTACAACTAGAACCCAAAAATTTCAACATTTACAAAAACTTCATTAAAGGAACAAAACAATTTGCCCTTTAGTGATTTTTGGGCCTATACGTAAAAACGCAAACTTTCGGGTCAAAGTGCAAATACACAAAAGTATCAAAACTTTATGTAATTGCATAAAAGCCCCCAAAAGTACTCCCACTTAGGAGTAGCCGGTTTTGGAAGGGAAAAAGAAAGGGAGGTGTGGTTTTAGTGGAAGACAAGGTATGGGTTTGAAATTCTTTTTCAATCACAAACAAAATCAGCCATTATCTATCAAAACACAAACCAAAACTTTTGAAAAACAACAAACAATTTGAATCAAACACCAAACCTTTTTGTTCTTGCCAAGAACTTAACAAGAACAATGAAGAACATCCATGAAAATCCATAAGAACTCCATGAACATTTTTCATCCAAAAACACTCCCAAAGAATGTCAAACATAAGGGAAATACCATATTACCATAATAGGGCACTTAGGGGTTCCAATTGTCACATTAAAACCAATTTAACAAGTCAAACAAGACCCCAAAAATCCAACCTTTGGATTTGGCCGAATTTCCCAAAATTCATGGCACCATATTTTAGTTCCAAAATTCATGCTCATATGAACTACATCTACAACATTTGAGATGGCAAATTTTCCAACAAAATTTACATTCAAACAAGCAAGAATAAATCTTGTAACAATTACAAAATTTAAATCACAAACTATGCAATCACAAAACCCAAAAGGATTCACCAATCTACTAGACCTAGGCTCTGATACCACTTGAAGGGAAATTTGCGGATTAACCGAGTTCATTAAGCAACATCATTAAGCATGCATTTAACTAATTAAAAGGCGGAAACATGCTTCCTATGCACTTAAACGAAACTTTGCAAGAAAATTCCAAAGCCTAGTAGATATATGGTGAACCATGACTCAAATCAAAACAAATTTTGAGTTGAAATCAAATACCTTTGTTGATTCCTCTTTTGCATAAGCAAGGCTAATCACCCATGGAGGTCTTCATTCCTTTGCTTCTTTGCTCCATGAACAATTTGAAGGATGATCAAAGGTGGTTTCTCAAGTTCCCCAAAGTAGGGAACCTCTAAGTTTCTTCACCAAGGAGTCTTGATGAGGAAGATGAGTGTCCTAGAGGAAATAGATTGCTAGCTAAATTCCTCTAGGGCTAGCACCTCTTTGAGAAGAGGAGCATTTTCATGCTCAGCCATTCTCACAAAGAAAACCCTTAAGTTGAAAATACTACAAAGTTTCCTTTATAGTTTTTCCATAATGTAGTGGCAAACTTGCAATTAAAGCAAGTTTGCTATACATTCCCTTATAGCCGGCCATATTGGGTTCTTTGAGCTATTGGGCCCTAATCTATTAGCCATTAAGTTGTCATACAACTTAAGTCCAATGGAAACGACGTTGAAGCCCCATTGGGCCTTGAAGCAAAAAACAACCCGAGGTCTTTAACGAACTTATTCGTTTGATTAATTAACATATTAACTAATCCTTGCCATAAATAATTAAACCATTTAATTATTCTTACTCATCTCCATTCTTTGCATCAAACCCTACCTTACGGTGTACGATCCATTAGGTTCCTTTTAGCGGCGGTGGAGGATTAGAACTCTTTCAAATCATTTCCCGGTGAAACACAATTCTTCCCTTAAGTGATTATACACTTATAGAGGGCATCCACGAACCATGAGTGACACCTAGCAGGTATGTGTAGCTGCAAAGCTAATCGGAGAGGGTGGAGAAACCTATTCGAGTTAGGATTGCAATGCAATACGGTCTTTCTCTAATACAATACTCTCGGCCACATTGTTTGGTTTTGATAGTTTATTCATGTCTACTATCCAATGTGATTCCATTACTTATATGATTACATTGAATATGATTTGGAACGACTTCCAAACCTTATTCGTACTACGGCCGAGATTCTCTAATCATATCTTAGAGTATTCTCCCTCGAACGGTTTTGAAGGTTTAGAGATCCTTGTTGCGCATTCTTGCCTCCCATGGCTAAGTAGCTTAACCCCAACTATGCCGTGGACACCCTCGGATGGGGTGCCTTTGACATAATCAAGATTAAGGACCTCACCACAAGACAAGCTTTGTGATGCCTCGGGTCAAAGGACTAATTTGCATTATCCCAACTATGAGTTCTCATGTGACATGATCATGAAAACTCATCGTTGATCGCGTTGATGAACTCATTCCTATTGAGCACCTACATGCTTATCTTGATGTCACTTACACCAATGACTCGAGACTAGCCACTCTCCACGAGAGAAGATATAACATGTGCGGTCTTAGCAGTTGTTAATGCCCAATTGACAATCCTATGATCAGGAACGTTTAGGATATGTCAATGAATGAGAATGGTCTCATGAACCTAACTTGTTTAAGATTACATTCTCATAAGCACATATTCCTTGGACTTATTGTTTAAGCATATAACATTTATATGAGACTACTTTAAACAATAATCATTGCCTTTATATCAAACTAAATTAGTTTAACATTGAAATGTCAGTAAAGTATCATCCTTATATGGTTAGTTTAGGGCACATTTCCAACAAACTCGATCGTGGTCGGCGAGCTAAACTTGGCATACCAAGCAGAGGTGCTTCAGCCCCGCCTGTGCCTTGTGCGGTTTACACACCGGGTTATCCTTTAGAGGACAGCCGCCCTTTGGAGGAGATTGCATGTAGACTTCTTGAAGTTCTCCATGAAGGAATGCATTTTTTACATCCATTTGGTAGAGAGACCATCCAACATTTATCGCCACGGAGAAGAACCCTCACGGTGTTCATCTTGGCAACAGGAGCAAATGTTTCTTTATAGTCGACCCCATAAGTGCGAGGTGAGCGCGAGCCACAAGGCAGGCCTTGTACCTTTCTATAGAGCCATCGGCACTGAACTTGATTTTGTATATCCTTCGGCTTCAACGGCCTTCTTTCCATGAGGAAGCGGAACAAGACTCCGTGCGGTTATCTTCCAAAGCCTTGAGCTCTTCTCCCATTGCTTGTTTCCACGGAGGAAGAAGAGGGCGCTACGGTAGGTTGTTGGTTTCACAATGCTCCGTCTAGCCGCACCTACAAGGCAACGCATGGGAAGGAGAGATTGCACTAAAATTACATGTATTTGGATCTGTGAAGCATAAGTCACATAATCTTGTAATTTTGTTGGAGGAACTTTTCTTGCACGGGTTTCTCATTTGATCACTTGGGCTTCTTGATTGGAATTGATCTCTTCATTCTGCATTACTATTGTCGATTGCTCAAGGTGCTTAATTGCGTGTTGGGTTTCTCTCACCTCCTGCCCATATTAGTTGTAGAATCTTCTTGTATCACTAGATCGGTGAAGGTTTGAGCGGTGGTAACAAATTGAGTACTTCCCTCCCCACGAGTTGTAGCATGCTCAAGGAAATAAGGATTGTTTTCTTCAAATTGGACATCCTTAGAAACAATGCATTTCTTGGTGGCTTGGATCAAAGCATTTATATATCCCTTTTGAGTAGAGGAATACCCAATGAATATGCATTTAGTTGCCACGGCATCAAGCTTATCTCGATTTTTGGCTTCAATGTGTGCAGTAACAGAACCACTGACCAAATACTTTGAGGTGAGTCAAGTCAATCTTCTGCCTTTTAGCACTTCATAGGGAGATTTGAACCCTAACCGAGCAGCGGCTGTTGATGAGGTAAGTTGCGTAAGGATGGCAGTTAACGGAACCTCTTTGGAATACTCATAGCATGTATCATGAGGATCGAGTTTCCCAGAGATCACTGTTTTCTTTAACACCATTCGGTAGGAGTACCTACAGCTTGTTTGATGGGTGAGTGCCATGTTCATAGATGAAACATATTGTTTGACATAGAACTCGGTGCCATTATACGATGGAAAATTTGACATTTGATTGAAATTGGGTTTTAATGTGAATGTGAAAATTCGCGAAGATATTGAAGACTTCATTTTTGACTTCATTAGATAAACAAAGCTAATTCTGGTAAAGTCATCCACAAATAAGACAAAGTATCTAAAACCTTCCATTGATTCAATAGTAGGACCCCACACACATCTACTTTGTGTATAAGTTCAAGCGACTTACATCTTGAAGTTTGGGATTTCTTAGAGATAACTTGTCCCAGTGAATTTCGACAATTTACATGTTTCACGGTCGGTGAGGTTTACAAACATTTGGAAAAAATTTTGACATTACAAACTCCAGGGTAGAGCTAGTCTCTTATGCCATAACGGGTTTTCATCTATGGACTTTGCTCGGCGTGCCAAGGCTTGATTTTTGTGTAGTTTCCTACTACAGATAATAAAGTCCATTTATAAAACTATGCAATCTTTCATCTTCTTGGTGAGAATATCCACGAAATATTACATCATTGGATGAAAAAATTGCACAACAATTTAAATTGTTGGTGATTTTCTAGCAGACAACAATTGGAACGGAAAAGATGATACATATAAGGCATTGGAAGGTGTTTTGGTTGAAAAAATGTTAATTTTCAGTGCCTAAAAGCAAGCTTGATTTTTCCATTGCTTAGAGACACATGTGATGGTTTGAAAAGATTTAAAACCTTTAAATTTTTATTTTGTTTGTCATATGGTCGGTGGCACCGAATCAGTATCCAACAATGTTTGTTTCAATACTAGTTAATATTAGTAGAAAAGCTTGTAGAATACACAGTTGCCTCTTTACTCGGTATTTTTGATTTCCAAAGGAATTGCAAATTTTCCCAACATAGTTGTATGTTAGTGCTCCTTCGCCATTAGTTGATCCGGGAGCACCTGCGTCCGCTTCTCATGTAAGTAGTTCGCAAACTCGTTGTGAGTAAGCGGATTGGTCATGAACTAGTGATCCATGGAATGTGGAGGAAGGGTTGAGGCGGCAACAACTTGAGCCTTGAAGTGACTTTGTTGAGAAGGACCGCGGTATGATTTTCCTTAACTTTGGTGAACTTGGGTTTTAGCTCACGGGTGGAGTTCCCAACACTTATCTTCGGTATGCCAATAACATTGCAGGTGTTTGCACTTTAGGTGTGGGAATGCACTTCCCTTGTACACCTTTGCTTAGTATACTTGGCATGAGACAGAAATCATGAACTCTGTCATCCTTGGAAGGCTTTATTCAATGCTCATTACCTTCCTTCGTGCTTCTTCTCTACGAATTATAGCACAAACATTGTTGAAGGAAGGTAATTCTTAGCTCATCGAGAATGTGGCTTCTCAAGTCACAAATGATGCGGGCTCAAACTTCCAACAAGTGAGTGATTAAATGTTCCTGCTCTTTTGAGTAATGCTATGAAAGTCGTGGTATGTGGAAGATACACATCAGCTCATTCCACGGGGTTTGAGCTTCAGAGATGTTGAACAAAGTTACCTTAACGTACTGTGGAGGTACAGCGGTGTCTTTCTTCCATTTGGAACACTCATGCATAATTGTTTTGGTTTGTACCCATTTTCCTTCAAGCTTGTCCATAATTCTTGAGAGGAATTAGAATAGTGAAAATCTCGGCAATATGCTTCTCAGTGTTAAGTAGGAGAGACATAACGATTGATCTTTGCCTGACCATCCAGCATTACAAAGGTGAAGGGCGTCACGGAACTTCATGCCTCCATTTACGAGCGAGCTTTCCCTTACCTCCAAGGGCCAATGAAGCTTGACTCGAGACCATGGTAGATAATTAAATTCGTTCAAAAAAGAATTGAACACGGTCGTTGGTTGGTGTTTACTCAAATTAGAAGGTATCGGGTAGGTAACATTTGAGGGGGAGCATTTGGGTTTTTCCCCCTCTCAAATTTCACAGATCCTTCCTCTGACCATTTTGATGAATTAATTTCTGAGCGGAAAAGAAAAAATTTTGAAGTCAAGTTAAGATTGAACTACATACGATACCATGAAGAAACTTCATGATAAATTGTTTGTATTTCTTAAGTTTCAATTTACACAAGTATGCTTTACATATAGAAAGAAAAAGACAACCCGGTTACCGAATGACTGGTAATGGGGTAAACCTACGCTTTCAATCTAATCCTTAAATTAAGGAGATTACACTAATACCAATACACGCCACTAATCGGTCATCTTCCTTTGTCAGGGAAGATGATGGTATGGCTGACGGAACACTCATGTACGAAGCGTCAGTAGCGACGAGAGCACGCGAGAAGTTCGGTGGACGGAGGCCAACAGAAGAGGGTTATACGGCCAGCCGGTGAGCACAGCCAATCTGATGATGCTTGACAACCGATACATCCCATTCAAGCCATCCCCGTGTGCCATGCAACTATTTATTTATGTATTTCAATGATATATATGCATGCATACGTCGCATAATGTAACATGAACCAATTACAAAACCAACATAGTACTTACCACAGCAATATGTGCTGAATTGAAATAGCAAAGATGATGGACAACATGATCTATCAATCAACGCCTTTATTTGTTAACCATTGGTGCTCTGTGATTATACAAAAGCTGATATTGTATCTTTCCAACCCTAAAGCATTGATTGCTTATTTAACTACCTTTCCAACGAAAAAATGACTTTATCTTAATAATTGCATTAATTATGTTCTTTAGAGTTTGTGCACTCCTATCTCGACATATTGTTTTACTTTCGGAGTGTGCGAGATAAGGAACACTAATTAGCTTGCTTCGAGGATTGCGAGTTTTATTTTTGTTAGTTAGCAAGCTTCCTTATCCCATTGAGGCTTCTTGTGAGGCCTTTGTATAATGTATGTAATCGGGCGTGCCACTATTCACTTTGGACAATAAAAGATGTAATTATGATTAGATTGGATTTAAATGCTCGTTAGATACTTAGCATGCAGTAATATAACTTTTCCATAAAAGGTGGGGGCTTATCATAGCCTCTAGTTAGGTTAACTTTGTAGTTGCCTTGTCTGTTTAATGATTTTTGTTGTTTCTTGATGTTATACCAGAAACTATTAAGATGGGGTTTATTTATAAACTTGTTATGAGCAAACACTCCATTTTAGTGTTTACCATATTAAGTATTTGCAAGAAAAGTAAACCTTTGAGGTGAATGTACGAGTAAGTAAATAATAACAATAAATAAACAAAAATAGTCGGTAAAAAGACTAAGAGTGATATTGAAATTTGCTTTATATTGTAAAATAAACAAAATTCATACATATAAGAGCTAAATATAGTTGACAAAACTTCCATCGGATTGGATATGAACCAACGAAATGGTTTCTAATATTTGCTTCCTTATAAGTGACAACCAAAGACAAGTTGTTCCACGATTGGTAAATCGATATCACAAAAGAGATTTGGTATGAGCTATTTAACTAGTTGTAGAGCTTAGAGGATGATCCTAGAATTGTAAATCTTGATTTCAAAGTCACAAGTTGCATAGCGGTGTGAATGAAATAAGTATAGGTAGAGAGCTTTGGTTTACAGCGGAGAGTGATCGGGGTTTCCTACTGTTGGCTTTCCGTTGAATGCATATGTTTTGATTTTGGTTTGTTTAAGTGTCTAGAACTCTAAGCCTTTCACTTGTTTATAGGCTCCGAGCTTGTGCAATGGCTGCAAATGAGAACATACTTGGTAGCAAGGAATGGCTACCAAGTATGTTCTGATTTTAATAATAAAAAATATCTAAATGATCAACCTAAATTTTCTTCCCACATGAAAGTTTTTACTCCCTTCAATATTTTCCTCCAAAATGCGAGTGCATTGCATTTAATGCTTGCGGTGGAGAAGCTTGAGCTTGGGGTCCTGTATAGTATTACCAAGTTGGGCTTTGTTTATACGAGGCCCAGCTCGAGTCCCTTTGCATAAGGTCATGCCCTTTAAGCTATGATATAGTAGGAATGATATTTTTAGTGTAAGCATTGCCCCCTTAAACTTAATTAAGCCGTTAATCAAGCTTTAGTTAAGTTTGACACACCCCACCCTCGTACCCACGTGGATCTCAGGAGTGCGAGCGTCTTGTGGGCACAGTAAGTGACGAAGCCATTAAATGCATGACAACACTTAGTGTAATAAAATTAAATTGTATTTAAAATTTGCAAAAATCAATGTCAATATGCATATGGTTCGGAGCGTACTAATGATGAAACGGCGGAAGCAATAAAGAAACCGGTTCCTAAATCTCTATCCATAACGGGGATGGATATTATTATAAGCTCCGAAATAAAAGGTAGATCCCTACATGGTTGGGATGGATGATCGAAGCGCCACGCAAAATCCTGTTGTAATGGATGCACTATCACTATGTCACGAAGGGCGCAAAGAAAACAAAAGTGTGAGTGGACAAAAAATAAAAGTTTTAGCAAACCTTTCTCTTTTCAACATACTATTTGTTTGAAAACTAATATAGTTTAGTGAAATATACTATGCATTAGTATAGTTCAAAGATACTTTAATGAGTATCTTGAAATATATCAAAGGTATAATGCTAAGTAAAAATACAGTTCATAATTCCAATAATATAGCAAGGAAAAACCAACATAAGGGTATATGCGCGATCACCCATGTACGGATTTGAGAACGACCTCTCAATCAGTACAAGCACTTTACGTTATCCATGTTGTTTGTACTCTAGTACCACACACATGTAAGCACTTTAGCAGCCATGGCCCCGTCACACACGAGTCCTTACGTAGTGGGCCTTTTCCCACATAAACAACAATAAACGTAAGACAAGCTTACCTTAAGGTATTCTTGGGACAATACCCCACAGATGCAGGTCTGTAGTAGCCCAAACATGAGACTTGTCCTATGGCCATGAGAACGGTACTACAACGTAGTGAAGAAAAGCATACCAAGTGCGTTTGAAAACATACATACATACTCATGTGTATAGATATAGGAGCCAAAATCCCATTCATAATTCCCAAATATCAAGTATTGCATAAATAAATATTCCCTCAAAACCATATAATAAAATATCATTTAATATTTATGCAAAAGCAATATCAAAGTATAACCCATTTCACAACATATTATCATACTTGATAAATAATCCCAAATCACCAAATCAATCCATTTTCCAATATATACCATAAATTAAACAATTGTGGTTGCACAAATAATAATCAATAAGTATATATATTTATAAATAAATATATAAGTAGACATGCTTTAAAAGCCATTTTAAAACCATATATAATCATAAACATAATCATTCATAATCATAGAAACCATTTTATAAAGTAAATGTCCACTCACTTAGGTGATGGAGTGAAATCTCCCTCGGTGTTGCCCTCCTCGGTGTGCGGAGTCGAAGAATTACCTATTTAAATTGGGAACAAATTAGAACTTTCTAAAAATAACTTAAAAGGCCTTAAAGAAAAATCCAATTCGGGTACTCCCATTAATCCTGTTGCGCACTAGTCCCTAAAGGCATCATAAGGATACATTAGTCGGATTATCTCTCAAGCTAATTCTTCCATCCCATTCTTAGCCCTCCATCCTCTCGCGTTTAACGACACCTTTCTAATTGGGTCCTACAACCAATTTACAATCTCCATTTTTTGTGCTTGACTATCAACCGCTAATACCACAATGTGCAGTTAGCAACAATTTTGACTTTCCTCTATTTGAACTCTGCAATCCCATCAACCAACTACGCAGCTTAGCAGCCAGTTCCAAACATCGGCGCCTTTGATCATAGGTGAGGCTATTACCCATCTCGGCAGGTGAAGTGGGCAAGAAATGTCCCCACACATCACTTGAAACCACTTGCTTACCAATATACATATATATATATATATATATATATATATATAGAGTCGAATTGTCCCATCACTAACTTGCCGCAATATATATATATATATATATATATATATATATATATATATATATATATATATATATATACATCAACTCAACTTTAACCCCAATGGGATGGTCTTTCAAGAAAGGTTGGCGAGTGTTTCATGCCAGGAGTCGGAGTTTTGTTACGGGGAGAAACATCTCACAGGCGCTCGAACCCTTAAAGATACTATCCTAATTAACTTAAGTAATCAATCAAATTACCTTTGTGAAAATTTTGGAAAATTTCTCGAATTTAATATGAGCGGTAAAGATTTTCAATTGCCAAAAGGAATTACGAAGGAGAGGAATTGGAAAGATGACTTACTTGTCTACGGTGATTTCTATCGAGTCTTTTGGAGAGTTTTGGGAACGGAGAGAGAGAGAGAGAGAGAGAAGGGCTAGGTCGGGTGGGATATGAATTGGGGGATTTGGCTGATTAAGAATTTGGGAATTAGCTACACAGTAATTCTTAGACCCAAAACCTAACTTTAACCCTACGGGGTTGAAATTACTAAAATGCCCCACACTTTAAGGTTTTAAGTAAATTGTTAAGTGAACTCAGTGAGTTCCGCTTGCGCCTGCAACAGCTCGTATCGCTTAGTACATCAAGAATGAGGAAATAATTTTTACATGTCGTCACGAGAAAAAGTGCTCAAAGTCAACATTGGCCACTAGAAATTGTTTTGTATTCACATAAATTTTGGGACGAGGTTGTAACAAAGTTTAAACTCCTCGGTCTACCCGACATAATCCTTCATCTTGGGAAAATTTGTGGAAAAACAAGTTTATTTGAGCAACATCTATGGCATGCAATTTTAACATAATTAAGGCGGAATCATGCTTGAGCAACATCTATGGCATGAAATTCCAAGCCTAAGTGAAGAAGTGAACCAGACTCAACTCAAGAACAAATTGAGTTGAGAAATCATATACCTTTTGTTAGTTACTCTTTGCATAAGCAGGCTAATCACCAAGGAGAGGGCCTTCATTCCTTGGCTGCTTGGCTCTATGGGTCTTGGAGGAGGATGGTTGAAAAGGATTCTCCAAGTTCCCAAAATAGAGAGCCTCTAATTTCCACACCAAGGAGAGCTTTGATGAGGAGATGGTGACCTAGAGGAAGTAAGATTGCTAGCTAATTTCCTCTAGGGTAGCGTGACCTCTTAGAGAAGAGGCTTGTGTTCTCATCTTTTCTCAAAGAAAGCCTTATTGATGAAAATGTTGTAAAGTTGCCTTTATACCATCTCACAATGTAGTGGCAAGCGTTAAAGCAGGATGCACTACCCTTTCTCTATATGGTCGGCCTTAAGGGTTCATTTGGGCTGTTTGGGCCCTTATGTTTCATTAGTCATTAAGTTGTCCCCATACAACTTAAGTCAATGGAAGCGACGTTCGAAGCCCATTGGGTACTTGAGCCCAAAACTAACCTGAGGTCTATAACGAACTTATTCGTTTGATTAATTAACATATTAATTAATCCTTGCCATAAATAATTAACCATTTAATTATCCTTACTCATCTCCATTATTTCATCAATCTCTACCTTACGGTGTACGATCCATTAGGTTTGGTTCTTTTAGCGAGGCGGTGGACGATTAGAACTCTTTCAAATCGATTGTGAATTGAGAGACATACTTTCAATTCTCCCTTTAGTGATTATACACCATTAGAGCCTCCACAAACCATGAGTGACACCCTATGGAGTATGTCATAGCTGCAAGCTAACCGAAGAGGAGGGGAACCTATTCGGTTTAGGATTACGTACGTCTGGTCTTTCTCAACCACAATACTCTCGACCACATTGTTTGGTTTGATAGTTTATTCATGTCTACTATCCAATGTGATTCTCTTACTTATATATGATTACCTTGAATATGTGTTACAACCCGTCCCAAAATTTTATGTGAAATTACCAAAATACCCTGGTGAATTGATGTTGACTTCTTATTGACTTTTGTGACCGACGTGTAAAATTTTATTTCTTTACATAATCTTGATGTACTCGTCGCAGCACGAACAACGTGGGCGCAAGCGGAGACTCAATTCGGAGTTAGCGAACATTTTACAAAGTTTTTAAAGTGTAGGGGCATTTAGTAATTTTCACTCCGTGTGTGTAAGGAATTAGGGTTTTTGGCTGGCTGCACAGCAGCCAACCCTCCCCATCATTCTGAACGTTCTCATTCTCTTTCTCTCCCACTTCTCTCTCAGCAAAAAACTTCCAAAACATACACAAACCCTAGATTTTGAACGAATCACAAAACCATCAGCAGGACAAGGGCCATAGCCATTTTTGATCGTCTCGTCTCATTGCAGGCAGTTTTGTGATTTTAGAATCTCCAAACTCGAGCCCAATCGTCTAGCCAAGCCTTTGAACAGAAAATAATGACTGCCATTTCAAGTTTCTGTACAATCCCGACATAGGTAAGCCTCGAAACCATTTGCCATTGGTTTGTGGATTGAGTAGGTTAATCGATATAAAAAGAACGTCGAATTTGGTGCGAGTTTGAAGGAGAACGGAATTAGAGTTTCCCGAAGCTTCCCGGCAAATTTCAGGCTATCTCCGACCACTTTCCCAGCCTCAAATTGGTATGAAAATATTCTACTCCTGTTACCTTGATTTGATATATGGCACGTTCAATTTGACGGAACGAAGGAGTTATGAATTTTAAAGTTTTGGGACTTAATCGGTATTATTTTCAATCCGGCGAACCGGACGGCCGGCGTGGCGCGGCTCCGGCTGGCCGGCGCAAGGAAGAAGACGGCGGAATATTCCGTCAACGGTAACGGAATATTCCGGCGGCGTGACATATTCGTTAACTTTAACGGCGACGTCGGCCACGCTGCGGCGTCGGCCGTGCGTGGGTGACACGCGCCGGACACATAAGAACACGCGCCCGGTAGCGTGGTGACACAACGCCAACGCGTGCCGGCGTGGCGGCGTGTCCGACCGTTTCCGGCGCGTGGCGCGAGTGCGGCGGCGCACGCGTGCCGGCGTTGTAGGGAGTTTTCGGGCCGGAAATCATTTTCGAGCAGATTTTCGCTAAAATATTAATATTTTTGGGGATTTTCTTTAAGGCCTATTTTTAATTTATTTTGGGGAAGTGCTAATTTGTTTCCCTAATATTAAATAGGTAATTCTTCGACTGCTTTCCACCAGGAGGCAGCAGGAATTCACTCCAGATCACACGTGAGTGGACATTTGCTTTATTAAATGGATTTTATGTTTAAAATTAAATATGATTTTGATTTATATATATGGTTTTAAATGGCTTTGAGGCATGTTTATTTATATATATATATTCATTAATAAATATAAATACTTGTTGATAATTATTTATGCAACCATATTTGTTTTATTATAGGTATATATATAGGAAATGGATTTAATTGGTGATTGGGATTATTTATCAAGTATGATTATATGATATGAAATAGGTTATACTTGATATCACTTTTGCATAAATATTAAATGATATTTTTATTATATGGTTTTAAAGAGGAAATATTTATTTATGCAATACTTGATATTTGAAGGAGTATAGATGGGATTTTGGCTCAATATCTATACACATGGTATGTATGTATGTATGTTTTCAAACACACTTGGTATGCTTTCACTACGTTGTAGTACCGTTCTCACGCCGTAGGACGGATTCTCACATGTTTGGGTCACACGCCTTGTACTCCAAGGGGTATTCAATGGGTAAATACCTTAGTCTGTGAGAGCTTGTCTTACGTTTATTGTTGCATGGGGGAAAAGGCCCCACTACGTAAGGACTTCGGTGTGTACAACGGCTAAACACATGTGTGTGGTACTGGTCTAAGGTATAGGATAACGTATTGAGCTTATGACGGTGATTGAGGGCTGTTTCCTCAACCCGTACATGGGTGATCGCGTATATACTGTGTGTTGGTTTCCATTGTCTATTCTTGGAACTATGAAATGGTAGTTTATGAATGTTACACCTTTTTGGAATTATTTTCGATATACTTTTAAAGTATCTTTTGAACTATACTATGATAGTATGTTTCGACTGATATGTTGGTTTTCAAACAAGGGGTTAGTATGTTGAAAAGAGAAGGTTTGCTAAAACTTTTATTTTTGTCCACTCACACTTTTGTTTTTGCGCCCCGCTACCAAGACATAGTGATAGTGCATCGTGCGGAGTCGAGGGATTTTGCGTGGCGGCTCACGATCATCCATCCCAAGCCATGTAGGGATCTACCTTTTCTTTAGGTTTCTATATTAATATCATCCCTTTGTTATGGATAGAGATTCTAGGAACTCGGTTTATCATTTGTTCCATGTTTCAAAATTGAGTAAGCTCTTGAACTATATGCATATTGAAATCGGATTTTTAACTTTTATTTACAATTTAATTTTAGTTACCTTAAAGGTGTTGTCATGCATTTAATAACTTCGTCCTTACAGTGTCGGCCAGCACGCTCACACTCGGTGCCACGTGGGTATCGAGGGGTGGGGTGTGTCGATATGATTTGGAATGACTTCTAAATCTCGTTCATACTACGCGAAGATTCTTAATCATATCATAGAGTATTCTCCCTCAACCGGTTTGAAGGTTAGAATCCCTTGTTGTGCATTCACTTGCCTCCATGGTTGGCAGCAACTGACTATGTCGTGGACACCCTCGATGGAGTGACTTTGACATAGTCAAAGATCAGGACCTAACCTGAGAGCAGCTACTAGTGCCTCGAGGTTAAAGGATTATCCCAACCATGAGTTCTAATGTGACATGACTACAGGGACTCCTGCGTTGATACGTGTTGAGTGGACTCATTCTATGTGAGGGCACCTACATACTTACATCTTGGTGTAGGTTACACCAATGACTTGAGACTAGTCACTCTCCACGAGAGAAGATATAGCACGTGCGTCTTAGCAATTTCATCGTGCCCAATTAGCAATCCCATGATCGAGACGTTTGGGATATGTATATGATCGAGAATGGTCTCATGAACCTAACTGTTTAGATTACATTGTTCTAGTACATATTCCTTGGACTTATTGTATAAGCATATAACATTTATATGAGACTACTTTAAACAGTAACTTTTACTTTATACTAAACTAAATTAGTTTAACGAGTTGAAATGTCCCAGTTAAGTATCATCATATGATTGGTTTTAGGGCACATTTCCAACACATCCAAGAAGGATGCACACATTCTAATGAAATTTAACTAATCAAGTAAACGGTTCCAATAATCATTGTGTTTTAATTGCTTAATCGTGGGGGACATATAACTAATCACACTTAGTTCGCGCGAACTCACAGGTACTAACCATTACGGCGGGTACTTCAAGCTAAAATCTAACCTTTCCATATGAATTGGTAAATTAAGTTTTAAATTACTTAGAAGCAAAGCCCAGGCCCATTTTCCTTTTCTTACGATACGATTCCTTGCAATCAGAGGATGGCACCCAAAAAGAGAGCCACTCTAAGTTGCGGTGACAGTCGGTATAAGAAAAATGATCACCCCTCGAGCACATACTCAAATGCTTTATTACTGCGGTCGTGTTTGCTCCTTTTTACAAAGCATATACAATTGGTCCCTTCTTTGGTTGGGGCCTCTCGGGACTCATTCGACCATAGAAAGGATTAACACGGGCCCAACTTGGATCTTCCTTCTCCTATGCCTCTTTGGAGAAAACCATCTGCAAGGACACATGGAGGTTTTACTCAGCGCCTATGGATTATAGCGCTTGAATCGATAAAGAAGAATATGGATATTACACGAGGTGGGAGTGGGTGGATCGCTTGAAGCCAAGTATGGTGATCGGTGAATGGCAAGCAAAATCGTCACCTCATTGAGATGTCCAAAATTAGCAGTGGCTTTTTAGTCTTTTTAGCGAGCGTGTTAAGAAACACCGAGCACCAACACCTTTGACTTCGGATGTGGTCCTATGTCGCCAAGCTGTTTTTTGGACATGGCCTAATTGTTTTGGTTAAGGCCATCGGAAAATCGTGAATGTTACCGAGTAATTGTAGCAATTCCTTTTATACACTCTCCAGAAGGAGATAATTGCGTCACAATTGTTAAAGTAGACCACGAAAGTGACTTTACAATGATCATATTGCTTTTTGTCATTATATAGAATATTATTGTCATAAGTTTGCTCAGATCCTACACGTGAACGTGTTTATTTCCTAGTTTACTTCACATGAAGTTCTAATTCCCAATGCATCCAAGTGTGTAAGAGCGGAGTGGTTCCCATTAACTTCAGCCACCCTATCTCTTAATGATTTGGCCACGGGGCCATTTTAATGCAGCCCATATCTACCTTATGATGCATAAAATGACATGCCACTAAACCCCCTATTTTTGAACTACCTGTGGACCAACTGGATGATCCAAATTTGGTTGCAATGGTACTTTCTAGTCTTAGAGCACACAGTATCCCACTTTTATTGATAGTACAATCACTTGTATTTGAGTTGAAGTCATCGGCTGACCATGAACCTTTTCCTCCTGGAACTTATATTTATTGTTTGGGGAGTGTAGATGACACACCCCACCCTCGATACCCACATGGATGATATCGAGTTCGGGCGTCTTGGCGGAAACCTCAGTGTAAGCCATTAATGCATGACAACACTTAGTTTAAGTAGTAAATTACCATAAAGTTGCGGAAATTAATGTCAACATGCACAAGGTTCGGGCGTACTAATTTGAAACGGCGGAAACAAATAATGAATCAAGTTCCTAGAATTTCTATCCATAACGGGGATGGATATTATTAAAAAGGCGAGTAACCGAAAGATAAATCCCTACATGGTCGGGAAATAGAGCGGAGGGCGCCGCTCGGATGCCTCGACTTCACCGGGCGGCTCTCTCCAGGTCTACTGAAGGGGGCGCAAGCAAAAATGTGTGAGTGGACGAAAAATAAAAAGTTTCGAAAATACCTTTCTCTTTTCAACATAGTAACCCCTTTTTGTTTTGAAATCCAGTATATTTGTAAAAATCTCGTAGTATAAATCAAAATGTACTTTAGAGTATAACTAGGAAACATATCAATATAAAAATCAGTAGATGACCGTCATATTTCCAAATGTCCTTTCCTCCATATATACCAATAATATAAGTATGGAAAACCAACCTGGTATATAAGCAATCACCCATGTACGTGTTGAGAGTGACCTCTCAATTCCAGGTAAAAGCACTTTCGTTATTCAATTAAATTGTACTCCTAGTACCACACACATGTAAGCGCCTGCATTAAACGCGTCACACCCAGTCCTTACGTAGTGGGGCCTTTTCCCAAAAATAAACATAAGCATAAGACAAGCTTGCACTAAGGTATTTGCCAGACAATACCCACACAGTGCAGTGCATGAGCCCAAACATGTGAGACTTGTCCCTGCGGCCGTGAGACGGTACTACAACGTAGTGAAAGCATACCAAGTGTGTTTGAAAACATACATATATACATCATGTGTAAAAGTGAAGAATATCATATATCTCATAATTTAAATATTTAATCCTTATTATGTCGAACATATTCATGCGTAGAAGCCAATAATTAAATACCAATATAACCATATAAATATCATCAACCCTTAAAAATCATTTCATAAAATATAACCATAGATATACTCATATCTCAAACCATTTCATAATAAAATATTCATACTTTATGCGGAAATCAAATCACCATTCAAAACCATTTTAGAAAACACACACATATATATATATAAATATATATATTCATATCACAATCATTTATTCAAAACAAAAGTCCACTCACGGTGATCGGGAGTAGAAATCTCCCTCGGTGTGCCCCATACCAGGGAGTGTGGCGCCAGAAGAATTACACCTAATTAATGTTAGGGAAAAATTAGAACCTCTAATATAAATTAATATAGGCCCTACGAGAAAAATATTCCAAAAATAATACTATTTTACGCGAAACGGGCTCGAAAAACGATTAGGGGCCCGAAAACCCTACGACGCCGTCCACACCGCCAGCGGGTGCGTGTCCGCACGCGCACGAAGAGAAAGCAGTCGGACATCGCGCGGGAAGCCGCCCACGAGTTGGCACGCGCCACCACGCGGTGCGCGCCACCACCCAGCGCCGCCACGTGCGGAGGAGCCGCCACACACCGGTACATGTCGCCACCTCACCCCACGCACGTGCGGCGTCGGTACGCGGCTGCGACGTCGAGCGCCGTCAGAATCAGTGGCGTCGAGTCAAACTTGAATATACCTTTATGACGAAATATTAGGCCAAAAATCAGAGAATATTTCGTTGCAAATTGATGGAATATTCCCTCTTCTTCCTCCTCTCGCCGGTCATGGGAGCCGCCGTGCGTTGCGAATCCTCCGCCCATTTTGGTTCCTTGGGAATTTACGGAAAATTTCGAATTAATCCCAAAAAACTTCAAAATTCATAACTTTAACTTGGATTTCTTTGGCCAAATTCAGCGTGCCATATATCAAAATGAAGGTATTGACTGATAAGAATATTTTCATACTAATTTGGGGCCAGAAAAATGGCCGGATATGGCCTGAAATTGGCGGAGAAAGCTTCAGGAAACCTAATTCCGTTCTCCTTCAAAGCGCACCAAATTGACGTTCTTTATATCGATTTGAACCTACTCAATGTAATAGAACCAATGGTAATGGTTTCAGAGGCTTACCTAAATCGGGATTGTACAGAAACTTGAATAACGAGTTTGTCATTTTCGTTCCCGATCGGTTTGGATGATTGGGCTCAAGTTTTGGGGATTCGAAATCACGGTCTCGTCCCGAGGAGTGATAAGAACTGATCATAATGGCTGTAGTCTCGTGTCTCGGTTTGATGGTTTGTGATTCATCCAAAATCTAGGGTTTGTGTGGTTTTAGGTAGAGAGAGAAGTGGGAGAGAGAAAGGATAAAGGAACGTGCGGGGTTGGAGAGAATGTGTTCTTCACTTGCAATGACCAGCCTGACAAAACCCTAATTCAACTTACGGGGGTGAAAATTACTAAAATGCTCTACACTTTAAGCTTCATAAAAGCGTTCATTTTAACTCCGATTTGAGTTCCTTCCCGTCCACGCGTTCGTACCAAACAGAGTACGTCATGAATATGCAAAGAAAATAATTTTCACGAATTCGTCTCAAAAAGTCAACAAAAGTCAACATTGACCACTAGAATTTTGGTAATTTCATAACATTTTAGAGGTGAGGGTTGTAACAATCTGCCCCACGCTTAAAAATGAATTTCGTCGCGAAATTACAAACACGACTACTAGATTAAATGCGGATATTGTGCACAATGTGCTCCTCGATCTCCCAAGTAGCCTCCTGCACCTCGTGGTTACTCACGGAACCTTCGCCAAAGGTATCACCTTGTTCCCTCGGAACCTTCTGCTCTTGTCAAGATCCAATCGACTCCTCCTCGTAACTCAAATTCTCCTTCAGGTATGAGAGTTTGTGGTTTGGAGATACATGTGACTCGTGCGGTACATACTTCCTTAACATGGAAACATGGAAGACATCATGTACAGAGATAACTCACAGTGGCTTAAGGAAGGCTAACTTATAAGCAAGCTAGCCAACACTGTGCCACAATCTCATAAGGACCAATGTATCGGGGACTTCGCTTACCCTGTTTGCAAATCTCACCACACCACTTCCAAGGTGACAATCTCAAAAACACAAAGTCGCCAGCTTTGCATACTCACGGTCCTTAGAGTGCACATGTGCTATACTCTTACATGCTGTCTGGCGCCTTCAAGTGCAGCTTAATATCACGAATCTTCTCGCTGGTATGATACACCAGTGCAGGCCTTCAGTGCTCTCTCACCTACCTCGGCCCAACATAATGGGGTTCTACACGCCTTCCCATACAATGCCTAAATGCGATTTGCCATCTGGAGTAACAAGTGAAAATTTGTTATTGTGCGAACTCTATCAACGCCAAGTGATCATCCCAGCTTCCCAGAATTGAATGTTTAGAAACTCTCAACATGTCCTCCAGGTCGAATCGTCCTCTCAGTGACCATCACATCTGCGAGGTGGAAAGACTGTATTGTACGAAGTTTTGTTCCCATAGCCTCTGAAATGCCGTCCCGAATTTGGAAGTAAATCTCGGATCTATCCGAAGTATAGGCGGTACCCCATGAAGCTTAGGCTATCGATCTATGAACATCTTGCTAACCTTATTCAACTTGTAGTCTGACGGGCGGCAAGAGGAAATGAGGCTGACATCTTAGTAAGTCGATGCGATGATTACCCAAATACCATCACATTTTACATGGGTAGGTGGTAACCCAAACACAAATCCATGGTGACATTCTCCCATTTCCAAACAAGAATGAAGTCTCTGCACGATAATCACGGCGATATCCTTCTTGTTACAACCGTCCCAAAATTTATGAGTGACATCACACAGATTGATGTTGACTCTTTGAGCTTTAGTGGCAGACATGAAAGTGACATGGCATTTCCTTATTCTTGATGTACTCGTCGACACGGCGTGGGCCATAGCGGGAAGTCAATTCGAGTTCAAACGAGCGATTTACGGAACTTTAAAGTGTAGGGGCATTTTGGTGAGCTACAACTCCGTGTATGGGAATTAGGGTTTTGGTTGGCTGCTGCAGCCAGCCTCCCCATTTGTTACGCACGTCCCAACTTCTCTCCCTCTCTTTCTCTCCCATTTTACGTCGGCCCAGCAGGCAGAGCAAACCTAACTTTAGACTGAGAATCACAAGAAGCCGTGTCCAGTCGCCCAAAAAATTCATACCATCCACGATCGTCTCGTCATTTGGACGGGGGTTTGTAATCTTGGAATCTCAAAACTCGAGCGAACGTTAAAGCAGAACGTCGGAGCAGTTTGGGCTTGTCCAGTCCATTTTCTGTGCAAACCAGACGAGAGTAAGCCTCGAAACCATTACCATTGGTTTTATTGGATTGAGTAGGTTCAAATCATTATAAGAACGTCAATTTGGTGCAGTTTTGAAGGAGAACGGAATTAGGGTTTCCAGGAACTCCGGCCAATTTCCAGGCCATCTCCGGCCACTTTTCCGGCCTCAAATTGGTATGAAAATATTCTACTCCCTCAATACCTTCAATTTGATATATGGCCGTTAAATTTGGCCAAAGAGGCAACTTATGAATTTTGAAGTTTTGGATTAATTTGGAAAATTTGCTGATTAGGCGAACCGGGCGCGGCTTTCCGGCAGCCGGCGCAAGGAGAAGACGAGAATATTCCGTTAACGGTAACGAAATATTCCCTAACCGGCGTCGACATCTTCCGTTAAAGGTATATTCGGGTTAACTTTAACGGTGCGGCGTCAGCCCGGGTAGCGTGGGCGACGTCATCATCGCGCGTGGGCGACGTCGGCAAGCGCGTGGCGCGCGTGGGGACATGCGCCGGCGCGTGGCAGCCCCCTTACCGGCGCTGGCGACACGTGCGGCGCGTGGCGGCAGCGTCCGGCCGTTTCCAGCGTGCGGCGTGCGGTGGCGCTGCGGCAGCGCCGGCGGCGGTGGACCGGCGGCGGTGGGGTTTTCGGGACCCCAGGAATCATTTTTCGAGCAGTTTCGCTAGAATAATAATATTTTTGGGGGATTTTTTCTTTAGGCCTATTTTTTAATTTATTTTTAGGGAAGTTCTAATTTGTTCCCTAATATTAAATAGGTAATTCTTATTTCAGCACAGGAGTGCAGCTTAGGATTAGATTTCACTCCCGAATACGCGAATTGGACATTTGCTTTATTAAACTAGTTTTATGTTTAAAATTAAATATGATTTTGATTTATATATGGTTTTAAATGGCTTTGAGGCATGTTTATTTATATATTTATTAATAAATATATAGCATTAGTAATTATTTATGCAACCATATTTGGAGTTTAACTTCGATTAGTACGTACCATTCAATGGTACGTACTTTTGAATGTCTAAGATTCATTTGGGACCCGCTGCAAATTAATGCGGACCATTCAATAACAGTACCATTGAATGGTGCGTACTGCTGAAGAATTTTCCATAGTTGTTCTATTTATGGTATATATATTGAGAAATGGATTTAATTGGTGATTGGGATTATTTATCAAGTATAATTTATACGATATGAAATGGGTTATACTTGATATCACTTTTGCATAAATATTAAATGATATTTTATTATATGGTTTTGAGGGAAATATTTATTTTATGCAATACTTGATATTTGGGAATTATAAGATGGGATTTTGGCTCCTATATCTATACACATGAGTATGTATGTATGTTTTCAAACACACTTGGTATGCTTTCACTACGTTGTGATCTTTAGTTCTCACGGTCGTGGGACGATTCTCTCACATGTTTGGGTCACACGCCTTTATTACTCCAAGGGGTATTGTCCAGGTAAATACCTTAGTGCAAGCTTGTCTTACGTTATTGTTGTTTACCACAAGAGTCTCAAGTACATCTCGGTGACTATAATTGTACCATCGATTATCATCTGGTAAAAGCGAATGTCGTGTAGAAGCGCTACGAGTCGAAATCATGAAGTTGGCATCCCATTCGGGCGACATATATTCGATGTTGGGTGAGTTGAGGTACGGGTGCTATCTTTAATGTGGATAATCATGGAGCTCTACTAGCTCATTTCCAGTAGTTTGTTCTTGTGGATAAGGTTCGAGGAAGCTCAAACGATTGATTACGAGTGTGTGCGGCTAAAGGAGGAAGTTCTTAGCGGGTTGAGACGGGATTGTGGTCGGGGATGATGGAGTCGTGTTGTTGGAGTGGCAGTTATTTGTACCAAGGGGATGGTGGATTAAGGAGAGAGAAATCTAGATGAGGCACACATTTACGCATATGCTATGCATCCGAGCGGTACTAGATGTACCACACCATCAAACCTTACTACTATTGGTCGAGGATGAAGAAGGATATCGCCGTATATGTGTAGTCGGTGTTTCACTTGTCTGACAAGTGAAGGCGGAGGAAGCGAGAAACCCTCGGGGTTATCGCGAGCTTCCTATTCAGGTTTGGAAATGGAAGAATGTCACCATGAACTTTGTATTTGGTTTACCACCTACGAGCAAAATGTGATGGTATTTGGGTGATTGTCGGCCAAATTGGCAAGGCCTCATTTCTTGCCAATTCGTCGGGATTGCACAAGTTGAATAAGTTAGCGAAGATGTTTCATAGATCGGATAGTCAAGCTATGGGAATTTTCCGGTTCCATCATTTCGGATAGAGATCAGAGATTCACTTCCAAATTAGGCATTTCGGGACGCTATGGGAACAAAACTTCTGTCTTGATCTGACTTTCCACCCCCTGAAGCGGATGGTCAATCTAAGAGGACGGTCGGACCTTGGAGGACATGTTGAGAGTTTCGGTCCTTTAATTCGGGAAGTTGGGATGATCACTTGGGGTTGATAGGATTCGCATACAATAACAGGTTTCCACTCTAGCATCGGTATGGCACCGTATAAGGCGTTGTATGGGAAGGCATGAACCCCATTGTGTTGGATTGAGGTAGGTGAGCAGGCACTTGAGGGGCCCCGGGAGTGGTAGGTGATACTACAAAGAGATTCGGGTGATTAGCGTAACACAGCGGCCCGGGGCAGAGACGAGAAGAGTATAGCGGACGAAGCCTTTATGGGGCCCAGTGAGTATGCGGTTAGGCGACTTTGTGTTTGGTGTCGCCTGGAAGGGTGTTGTGAGTTTGGTAAAAGCTGGGGTGGGCGGAGTCCCAGTACATTGGTCCTTATGAGATTGTGGCGCGTGTTGGCGCAGTTGCGTGCTCCGGTTATCCAGGGTACATTACATGATGTCTTCCATGTTTCTATGTTGAGGAAGTATGTGCGCTTACGAGTCACATGTACTCAACCCACGGCCTTTGCGGTGAATGAGTTTGAGTTACAGGAGGAGCAGGTAGAGATTTTGGACGAAAGACAACGTTACGAGGAACAGGATGATACCTTTGGTGAAGAGGTTCGGTGGAGTAACCATGAGGAGGGTAGAGGAGGGCTACTTGGGAAACGGAGGAGCATGTGCGGGCGCGGTATGCACATTCATTCTAGTAGTTTTGTTTTGTAATTTCGGCAGAGACTGAGGAATTTTTATTTAAAGGGTAGATTGTACAACCCGTCCCAAAATTTATGTGAGAAATTACCAAAATACCCAGGGTCAGTGTTGACTTTGACTTTTCGTGACGACTTTTAAAAATTTGTTTCTTTACATATTCTTGATGTCCTCGTCGACACGGCGTGGGCGCAAGCGGAAGTCAATTCGAGGTTCAAACGACGATTTCTGGAGCTTTAAAAAGTGTAGGGGCATTTTGGTAATTTAGCACTTTCAGTGTATGGGAATTGGGGTTTTGGCTGGTACGCACGGCGGTAGCCTCCCATTTGTTTTGCACTTGCGTCCCGACCTACCTGTTTCTCTCCCTTTTCTCTCGGCAGCAGTGACAAACCACTGCTTTGGACGAATCACAAAGCGTGTCTGTAAGCCCAAAATTCATACCATCACGATCGTCTCGTCATTTGGACGGGGATGTAATCTTGGAATCTCAAAACTCGAGCCGAGAACGTTAAGCCCAGAGCGTCGGAACCGAACTTCAAAAGCTGTCAGATCCATTTTACGTACCCAAAACTAGACCAAGGTAAGCCTTGAAACCATTACCATTAGTTTTTATTGGATTAGTAGAGTTCAAATCGGTAAAGAGCGTCCAATTTGGTGCGGTTTGAAGGAGAGAGCGGAATTAGGGTTTCCCGAGGCTTTCAGCCTTAATTCAGGTATCTCGGACCACTTTTCCGGCCTCAAATTGCTATGTAATGTTACTCCTCAATACCTTCAATTTGATATCGGCAGTCTAAATTTGGCCAAAGAACGAAGAAGTTATGAATTTTTTTGAAGTTTTGGATTAATTTGAAAATTTCCCAGTTAGACGAACCGGGCGGCGGGGACGGCGGCGCCGGCGGCCGGCGCAGGAAAGACAGGGAATATTCCGTTAACGGTAATGGAATATTCCTAACGGCGTCAGCATCTTAGTTAAGAGTATGTTAAGATTAGCTTTAACGACGTCTGGCGGGCGCGTGGGCGCGTCGGTATGCGTGGGAGTGGCGTCGTGACGCGTGTAGGCGCGTGGCGCGCGTGGGGGGACGCAGCCAGCTAGCGCGTGGCCGGCGCCGATGAGGCCATTCCCGGCCGCGTGGCGGCGCGTCCCGGCCCGTTTCTGGCGCGTGCCGGCGCGTGCGAGCTCCTTACCGGCGGCCGCGGTGGTGGGGTTTCGGGGCCGGGAATCATTTTGGAGCCCGTTTTCGCTAAAAATAATATTTTTGGGGATTTTTCTTTAAGGCCACTATTTTTAATTTATTTTAGGGAAGTTCTAATTTGTTCCCTAATATTAAATAGGTAATTCTTGACTCCGCACCTTAGGAGGCAGCAGGAGATTTCCTCCGAATACGTAGTGGACATTTGCTTTATTAAATGGATTTTATGTTTTAAATTAAATATGATTTTGATTTATATATGGTTTTAAATGGCTTTGAGGCATGTTTATTTATATATATTTATTAATAAATATATATACTTGTTGATAATTATTTATGCAACCATATTTGTTCTATTTATGGTATATATATTGAGAAATGGATTTAATTGGTGATTGGGATTATTTGTAAGTATGATTATACGATATGAAATGGGTTATATGATATCACTTTTTGCATAAATATTAAATGATATTTTATTATATATAGTTTTGAGGAAATATTTATTTATGCAATACTTGATATTTGGGAATTTGAATGGGATTTTTTGGCTCCTATATCTATACACATGAGTATGTATGTATGTTCAAACACACTTGGTATGCTTTCACTACGTTGCTAGTACCGTTCTCCCATGGCCCAGTATGACAGTTCTCACATGTTTGGGTCACATGGCTTGTACTCCAAGGGTATTGTCGGTAAATACCTTGAGTGCAAGCTTGTCTTACGTTTATTATTGTTTATGGGGAAAAGGCCCCACTCGTAGGACTCGGGTGTGGCGCTGCGAAAGTGGCTTACATGTGTGTGGTACTAGGAGTATGGGAGGTATTGGAGTAACGTATTGAGCTTGTCACGGTGATTGAGAGCTATTCCTCAACCGGTACATGGGTGATATTGTATATACTTCTGTGTTGGTTTCAATGTCCTATATATTCTTGGAACTATATGAAATGGTGATTTATGAATGTTACACCTTTTGGAATTATTTTGGTATACTTTTAAAAGTATCTTTTGAACTATATGATAGTATGTTTGACGATATCTTGGTTTTCAAGCGGGGTTATTATGTTGAAAGAAAGGTTTTGTGAAGCACTTATGGCCATGGCCACGTCACACGAGTCCTTACGTAGTGGGGCCTTTTCCTATAAACAAACATAAGTGTAAGACAAGCTTGCACTAAGGTATTTCTGGGACAATACCCTGATGCACGGTGCGTGTGACCCCGAACATGTGAGACTTGTCCTACGAGGCGGTGAGACGGTACTACAACGTAGTGAAGCATACCAAGTGTGTTTGAAAACATACATACATACTCCATGTGTCTAGATATAATAAGCAAGATCCCTTCCACTGAGTCCCCAAATATTTAATATTGCATAAATAAAACCTTCCTTCAAAACTATATATCAAATATCATTTAATATTTATGCAAAAGTAATATCATAGTGTAAACCATTTCATAACATATATTCATACTTTGGTATATAACCACAATCACCATTTAAATATCCATTTCTAATATATAACTATTAAAACAAATATGGTTGCATAAACAATATCAACATGTATATATATTTAATAATAAATATATATAAATAAAAATGCTGAAAACCATTTAAAACTATAAAGAAATCAAATCCATATTCATTCCAATCATAAAAACCATTTAATGCTCAAGAAATGCTCCGCAGTGTCAGTGAAATCCCACCTGCAGTGTTGCCTCCCTCGAAGATGTGGCAGCCAGAAGCACCTGTGCTGTGGAAAGAACTTCCTAATATAGAGTAATATAGGCCCTATGAAAAATATCCCAAAAATAATACTATTTTAAGCGACGAGAAACTCAGCACTGGGCGAAAACCCCTAGCCCGGCCAGATCCCAGTAGCCAGCGCCGCCGTCTTGTTTGCCATGCCTTAGGAAGCGGTCGGGCCCGCGCCGCCGCGCGCGGCCGCTGGCACGCGCTGGCGGGTGTTCCCACGCAGCGCGCGTGTCACTTACACGTGCGCCTTTCTTGACGTCACCGCCGCGCATGCGGCGTCGACCCGCGCTCTTGACGTCGCCTTGGGTGGAAGTTAACAGGAATATACCTTAGACGGAATATTCAAGCGCCATTAGGAGTGTTTCGTTGCCATTGACGGAATATTCCTTCTTCTTCCTCCTCTTGCCGGTCGCCGGAGCCGCCGCCGGCCCCGCCGTCTCTAGCAGCTGGTTCGCGAGGGAATTTTGGAAAATTTTTCGAAAATGTCCAAAACTTTAAAAATTCATATCTTCTTCGTTCTTTGGCCAAATTTAACGTGCCACATATATCAAAATAGTATTGTAGTAGAATATTTTTCAAACCAATTTTGGGCCAGAAAAATGGCCAGAGATGGCCTGAAATTGGCAAACTTCAGGAAACCCTAATTCCGTTCTCCTTCAAGCGCACCAAACGTTCTTTATATCGATGGAAGCTCTCTCATCAACTTCAATGGCAATGTTTGAGGCGCTTACATGTCGGGTGTACGAAACTTGAATGGCCGGTTAAGTGGATTTTCCATTCCCGTCAGTTGGACGCCGGAACAGCGACGAACTGCCATTCAGAAGATTCTGCCACAATCCCGACATCGTAAGCCTCAAAACCATTGCCATTAGTTCTGTTGGATTAGTGAGTTCAAATCGATATAAGAGACGTCGAATTTGGTGCAGTTTTGAAGGAGAACGGAATTAGGGTTTCCCGACTTCTCGGCCAATTTCAGGCCATCTCTGGCCATTTCTGGCCCAAATTGAACTGAAAATATTCTACTCAATGGCTGTATTTGATATGGCACGTTAAGAATTTGGCCAAAGAACGAAGAGATATGAATTTTTAAAGTTTTGGACATTTTCGAAAGAATTTTCGAACCAGGCGGCAGAGGACGGCAGGGCCGACGACGGCGACCGGCAAGAGGAAGGGTATTCCGTCAGTAACGCGAATATTCATGGCGTCGAAATCTTCAAAATCGGAGTATATTCCGTTAACTGGCGTCGACATCGTGGCGCGTGGCTGACGTCAGCATGCGTGGGGTGACGTCAGCAGGCGCGTGCCACGCGCATTAGTGACACGCGCCAGTGCGTGAACACCCGCCAGCGCGTGCCAGCGCGTGGCCGGCGCGTGGCGGCGCGTCCGACCGTTTCCGGCACTGGCAGCGGCACGCAGCGGCGCCGGCGGCGGACGGCGGTTGTAGGGTTTTTCCGGGCTCGGAAATCGTTTTTTCGAGCCGTTTCGCTAAAATAGTATTATTTTTGGGATATTTTTCTATAGGGCCTATATTAGTTAATTTATATTGGGAAGTTCTAATTTTTCCCCTAATATTAAATAGGTAATTCTTCAGCGCCACACTTCGAGGAGGCAACACCGAGGTGGATTTCACTCCCGATCACCTGTGAGGGTGGACTTTGCTTTTACTATTAAATGGTTTTATGATTGGAAATGAATATGAGTTTGATTTCTTTATAGTTTAAATGGGTTTTCAAAGCATTTTATTTATATATATTTATTATTAAATATATATACATGTTGATAATTGTTTATGCAGCCATATTTGTTTTAATTGGGTTATATATTAAGGAAATGGATTTAAATGGTGATTGTGGTTATATACTAAGTATGAATATATGTTAATGAAATGAATTTACACTATGATATACTACATAAATATTAAATGATATTTGATATATAGTTTGAAGGAAGGTTTTATTTATGCAATATTAAATATTTAAGGACTTATGGAAAGGATCTTGCTATTATCTAGACACATGAGTATGTATGTATGTTTTCAAACACACTTGGTATGCTTTCACGTTGTAGTACCGTCTCACGGCCGTAGGACAAGTCTCACATGTTTGGGTCACACGCACTGTACTCTAGGGGTATTGTCAGTAAATACCTTAGTACAAGCTTGTCTTACACTTATGTTTGTTTATAGGAAAAGGCCCCACTACGTAAGGACTCGGGTGTGACGCTGCAGCTAAAGTGCTTCACAAAACCTTTCTCTTTTCCAACATAACCCCCTGTTTGAAAACCAGTATATCGTCGAAACATACTATCATAGTATAGTTCAAAAGATACTTTAAAGTATACCGAAAATAATTCCAAAGGTGCAACATTCATAAATCACCATTTCATAGTTCCAAGAATATATAGACAATGGAAAACCAACACAGGGTATACGCGATCACCCATGTACGGGTTGAGGAATAGCCTCTCAATCGCCATTAGCTCAATACGTTACCCAATAATTTGTACTCCTAGTACCACACACATGTAAGCTTGCGCCGCAGCGCATGCACCCGAGTCCTTACGTAGTGGGGCCTTTTCCCCATAAACAATAATAAACGTAAGACAAGCTTGCACTAAGGTATTTACCAGACAATACCCTTGGAGTACAGTGCGTGTGACCCAAACATGAGAACTGTCATACGGCCGTGAGAACGGTACTACAACGTAGTGAAAAGCATACCAAGTGTGTTTGAAAACATACATACATACTCATGTATAGATATAGGGCCAAAATCATTGATTCCCCAAATATCAAGTATTGTTTATAAATAAATATTTCCCTCAAACATATAATAAAATATCATTTAATATTTATGCAAAAGTGATATCGAAGTATAACCCATTTCATATCGTATAATCTGCTTGATAAATAATCCCAATCCTGCCAATTAAATCCATTTCTCAATATATATACCATAAATAGAACAAATGGTTTGCATAAATAATTATCAACAAGTATATATATTTATTAATAAATATATATAAATAAACATACCTCAAAGCCATTTAAAACCATATATATTAAAATCATATTTAATTTAAAACATAAAATCCATTTAATAAAGCAAATGTCCACTCACAGTATTCAGAGGTGAAATCTCCCTCAGTGTTGCCCTCCTCGGTGTGCGAGTCGAAGAATTACCTATTTAATATTAGGGGAACAAATTAGAACTTCCAAAAATAAATTAAAAAAATAGGCCTTGAAAAATCCCCAAAAATATTATTATTTTAGCGAAAACGGGCTCCAAAAAGCTGATTCCGGGCCCCGAAAACCCCACCACCGGCGTCGTCGTGGGCAGCCGCACGCGCCGGCACGCGCCGAAACGGCCGGACGCGCCGCCACGCGCCGGGAATGGCCTCACGCGCCGGCCACGCGCTAAGCGCGTATCCCCCAGCGCGTCACGCGTCTACACGCCTGCTGACGTCACCCCGCGCATGCGAGCGTCAGCCACGCGCCTGGTGACGTCAGCGCCGTTAAAGTTAGCCGGAATATACCTTTTTAACGGAAGATGCTGACGCCGTTAGGAATGTTCCATTACCGTTAACGGAGACTATTCCCTGTCTTCCTTTGCGCCGGTCGTCGGCGCCGCCGTCCCGCCGCCGCCTGGTTCGCCGGAATCTGGGAAATTTTCTGAAATTAATCCAAAACTTCAAAAATTCATAACTTCTTCGTTCTTTGGCCAAATTTAACGTGCCAGATATCAAATTGAAGGTATTGAGGAGTAGAATATTTTCATAGCAATTTGAGGCGGAAAAGTGGTCCGAGATGGCCTGAAATTGGCCGGAAAGCCTCGGGAAACCCTAATTCCGTTCTCCTTCAAAACTGCACCAAATTGGACGTTCTTTATATCGATTTGAACCTACTCAATCCAATAAAACCAATGGTAAACACCTTGGTCTAGTTTGCACAGAAGATGGACGGACAGTTTTGAAAACCGTTCCGACACGTCGGTTTTAACGTTCGGGCTCGAGTTTGAGATTCCAGATTACATCCCGTCAAAATGACGAGACGATCGTGATGGTATGAATTTTGGAGCAGCAATTGACGGTTTTGTGATTCGTCAAAGTTAGGGTTTGTCAGTTCGTTTTTGGCGAGAAAATGGGAGAGAAAGAGAGAGAGGTTGGGACGTGCAGAAACAAATGGGGGTTGGCTGCAGCCAGCCAAAACCTAATTCCCATACGGAGTGCTAAATTACCAAATGCCCTACACTTTAAAGTTCCGTAAATCGTTCGTTTGAACTCTGAATTGACTTCGCTTGCGTCCACGCGCTCGTGTCGACGAGGACATCAAGAATATGTAAAGAAAACAAATTTTTAAAAGTCGTCACGAAAAGTCAACAAAAGTCAACTGACCCTAAGGGTATTTTGGTAATTTCCACATAAATTTTGGGACGGGTTGTAACGTCTACCCCTTAAATAAAATTTCGTCCACTTGAAATTACAAACAAAACTACTAGAATAAATGCAGATACTGCGCCACATATGCTCCTCCGTTTCCCCAGTAGCCTCCTCTACCTCATGGTTACTCTCACACAAGACCTTCACCAAAGGTATCGCTGTTCTCGAACGTTGTCTTTTCTGTCCAAAATCTCTACCGGTTCCTCCTTGTAACTCAAACTTTCTCATTCAGCTGCAAAGGCTTGTGGTTGGAGTACATGTGACTCGTGCGGTGCATACTTCCTCAACATAGAAACATGGAAGACATCATGTAATGTACCCGGGATATACGCAACTGCATAACGCCACAATCTCAAGGACCAATGTACTGGACTCAAAACACCCCGTTTGCAAACCTCACAACACCCTTCCAGGGCGACAATCTCGAAGCACAAAGTCGCCAACTGCATACTCACGACCCCACAGTGCCTGTCTGCTATACTCTTCTGTCTGTCCTGGGCGCTTTCAGGTTGCAGCAATCACCTGAATCTTCTTGCAATAGTATCGTCTACCAATTCTGGGCCCTCAAGTGCTCGTTCACCTACCTCAATCCACAATGGGGTTCGACATGCCTTCCCATACAACGCCTTATACGGTGCCATACCGATGCTAGAGTGGAAACTGTTATTGTATGCGAACTCTATCAACCCCAAGTGATCATCCCAACTTCCCCCAGTGGTTGGGAGCTCTATCATGTCCTCCAAGGTCTGAATCGTCCTCTTAGATTGACCATCTGTTTGTGGGTGGAAAAGCTGCTTTTTGTATAAGTTTTGTTCCCATAGCGTCCTGAAATACCTTCCAGAATTTGGAAGTGAATCTCAGATCTCTATCCGAAATGATGGGAAACTGGTACTTATGAAGTTTGACTATCCCGAATCTATGAACATCTTCACTAACTTATTCAACTTGTAATCCTGACAGGTGGCAAGAAATGAGCTGTCTTTGTCAGTCGGTCGACAATCACTAAATACCATCACATTTGCTCGGGTAGGTGGTAAACCAAATACAAAGTTCATGGTGACATTCTTCCATTTCCAAACTGGAATAGGGAAGCCTCTGCGATAACCCCGAGGGTTTCTGCCTCTCCGCCTTCACTTGCTGACAAGTGAAACAGCGACTCATACGGCGATATCCTTCTTCATCCCTGACCAATAGTAGTAAGGTTTGATGGTGTGTGGTACATCTTAGTACTGCCTGGATGCATAATATGCAGAATGTGTGCCTCTCTAGGATTTCTCTCAGCAATCACCATCCCCCTTGGGTCACAAATCTGCTACCCAACAACACGACTCCATCATCCCTGACCACCTCTGTCTGTCTCAACCCAATAAGAACTTCCTCCTTTAGCTGCACACACTCAGAATCAATCTTTGAGCTATAGAACCTTATCCACAGAACAGGTCTAGTGGAGTGAGCTGAGTAAGGGCTCATGATTATCCACGGTAAAGATAGCTGCTCCTCAGCTCCACTAACATGAATATATGTAAGCCGAATGGATGCCCATGGGATTTCCGACTCAGAGCGTAAGCCTCGACATTCAACTTTACCAGGATGATAATCGATGGTACAATTATAGTCACTGAGATGTACTTGAGACTCTTGTGGTAAACAACAATAAACAACAAGACTCAAGCTTGCACTAAGGTATTTACCGGACAATACTACTTGGAGTACAGTGCGTGTGACCCAAACATGTGAAGCGTACGGCCGTGAAGCAGGTACTACAACGTGGTGAAAAGCATACCAAATGTGTTTGAAAACATACATACATACTGTGTGTATAGATATAGGAGCCCAAGGAAATCCCATTCATAATTCCCAAATATCAGTATTGCACTTAAATAAATATTTCCCTCAAAACCATATAATAAAATATCATTTAATATTTATGCAAAAGTGATATCGAAGTATAACCCATTTCATATCGTATAATTACTTGATAAATATTGTCTTAATTAAATCCATTTCTCAATATACGCACCATAAATAGAACAACTATGGGGAAAATTCTTCAAGTGGTACGTACCATTCAATAATTTTTGACCATTGAGAATAGTCCCAGATGTTGCAGCGGGTCCCAAATGAATCTTAGACCATTCAAAAAGTACCTTCTCGAATGGTACATGCCACTGAAGTTAAACTCCAAATATGGTTGCATAAATAATTATCAACAAGTATATATATTTATTAATAAATATATAAATAAACATGCCTCAAAGCCATTTAAAACCATATATAAATCAAAATCATATTTAATTTTAAACATAAAATCCGTTTAATAAAGCAAATGTCCACTCACAGTATTGGTGAGTAACTCGGTGTTGCACTCCTCGGTGTGCGGGATGTTACCTATTTAATATTAGAGACAAATGAGCTACCTAAAATAAATTAAAAAATAGGCCTTAGAAAAATCCCCCAAAAAGTGGTATTATTCTAAGCGGCGAACAATGGTTCCCGGGCCCCGAACCCCGCCGCCGTCCACTGCCGCCGGCGCCAATCATTGCGCCACCGCACGCCGGCTTGCCGCAGGAAACGGCCGGACGCGCCGGCCACGCGCTGGCACGTGTCGCCAGGCGTGGTGGGTTGCCACGCGCTGGCGCATGTCCCCCACGCGTGCGCGCTTGCGGCTTATCGCCCCGCGCATGATGACGTCAGCCACGCGCCTGCTGACACGTCAGCACCATTAAAGTTAACGGAATATACCTTTTTAACGGAGATGCTGACGCCGTTAGGAATATTTCGTTGCAATTAACGGAATATTCCTGTCTTCTTCCTTGCCGCCAGTCTTGAACCGCCGCCTGGTTCGCCGGAATCTGCAGGGTACTGCAAGAATTAATCCAAAACTTAAAATTCATAAGTTTTCGTTCTTTGGCCAAATTTGGCGTGCTGCCATATATCAAATTGAAGTATTGAGGAGTAGAATATTTTCCATACCAATTGAGGCGGAAAAGTGGCCGGAGATAACCTGAAATTGGCCGGAAAGCCTCGGGAAACCCTAATTGTTGCTCCTTCAAAACTGCACCGTGGACGTTCTTTATATCGATTTGAACCTACTCAATCCAATAAAACCAATGGTAATGGTTTCGAGGCTTACCTTGGTCTGGTTTGCACACAATGGACGGACAGTTTCGAAACCGTTCCAGCGTCGGTTTTAGCGTTTCAGGCTCAAGAGTTTTGAGATTCCAAGATTACATTAGTCAAAATGACGAGACAATCGTGATGGTATAATTTTGGGCGACAGATTGGCTGATTTTGTGATTCGTCCAAAGTTAGGGGTTGTCAGTTTCGTTTTGGCCGACAGAAAATGGAAGGAGAAGAAAAGAGGGAGAGAAGTTGGGACGTGCGAAGCAAATGGGGAGGCTGGCTGCAGCAGCCAACCAAAAGCCCTAATTCCCATACGGTGCTAAATTACCAAATGCCCCTACACTTTAAAAGTTCCGTAAATCGTTCGTTTGAACTCTGAATTGACCGCTTGCGTCCACGCGCTCGTGTCGACGAGTACATCAAGAATATGTAAAAGAAAGCAAATTTTTACAAGTCGTCACGAAAAGTCAGCCCAAAAAGTCAGCATTGACCCTAGGGTAATTTGTAATTTCACATAAATTTTAAGGACGGAGTTTGTAACAAAGAAGGATATCGCCGTGATTATCTAGAGACTTCCTATTCTTGTTTGGAAATGGGAGAATGTCACCAGTTTTTGTGTTTGGGTTACCACCTACCCAGGCAAAATATGATGAGTATTTGGGTAATTGTCGTCCAGACTTACTAAGACAGCTCATTTCTTGCAGTTCGTCAAGGACTACAAGTTGAATAGATTATTGAAGATGTTCATAGATCAGATAGTCAAGCTTCATGGGAATTTTCCAGTTTCCATAATTTCGGATAGAGATCCAGGGTTTACTTCCAAATTCGGCAGCATTTCGGAGGCTATGGGAACCAAACTTACGTACAATACGGCTTTCCACCCGCAGACAGATGGTCAGTCGGAGAGGACGATTCCAGACCTTGGAGGACATGTTGAGAGTTTCAGTCATTCAATTCGGGGAAGTTGGGATGATCACTTGGCGTTGATAAGAGTTCGCATACAATAACAGCTTTCACTCCATTTTCGGTATGGCACCGTATGAGGCATTGTATGGGAAGGCGTAGCAGAACCCCATTATGTTGGGCTGAGGCAGGTGAGAGAGCACTGGAAGGCTGGGGTGGTAGACGATACTACAGAGAAAGATTCAGGGTGTCGCCCATGTGAAGGCGTGGGACGGACAGAGGAAGCATAGCGAGCCGGGCACTCTAAGGAATTTGTGAGTATGCAGTTGGCGACTTTGTGTTTTGAGATTGTCACCTTGGAAGAATTGTGGTGAGATTTGGTAAACAGGGTGGCAGTCCCTGATACATTGGTCTTATGAGATTGTGGCGCGTGTTGGCGCAGACGCTATAAGTTAGCCTTGCCAGCGGGTTATCTCGGGTACATGATGTCTTCCATGTTTCTATGTTAAGGAAGTATGTACCGCCACGAGTCACATGTACTCCAACCACAGCCTTTACAGCTGAAGGAGAATTTGAGTTGAGGAGGAGTCGATTGAGATCTTGGACAAGAAAGAGAGAGGTTCTGAGGAACAAGGTGATACCTTTGGTGAAGGTTACGTGGGTATCCTGGTGAGGAGGCACTTGGGAGGCGGGAGCACATGCGGGCACAATATCCGCATTTAATCTAGTAGTTGTGTTTGTAATTTCGCGGACGAAATTTTATTTAGAGGGTAGATTGTTACAACCTGTCTCAAATGTTATGTGAAATTACCAAAATACCTCCCTAGTGGTCAATGTTGACTTTTGTTGACTTTTTGAGGCGACCTGTGAAAATTATTTTCTTTGCATATTCATGACGTACTCGTCGGTACGAACGCGTGGATGGAAGCGGAACTCAAATCCAGATTTAAAATAGACGTTTTATGAAGCTTTAAAGTGTAGGAGCATTTGGTAATTTTCACCCCGTAAGAAGTTGGAATTAGGGTTTTGGGTTGTGCAGGTACAGCGTACGGCAACACATTTCTCTCAACCCTGCAACGTTCTCATCCCTCTTTCTCTCCCACTTCTCTCTCTCGGCCAAAACCACACAAACCCTAGATTTTGGATGAATCACAAAACCATCAAACCAGAGACACGAGACTACAGCCATTATGGGTCGTCTTATCCTCTGGACGAGACTGTGATTTCAGAATCCCCAAACTTGAGCCCAATCATCCAAACCAATATTTGAGCGAAAATGACAAACTGTTATTCAAGTTTCTGTACAATCCGATTTAGGTAAGCCTCGAAACCATTACCATTGGTTCTATTACATTGGTAGGTTCAAATCGATATAAAAGAGGCTTGTCGAATTTGGTGCAGTTACGAAGGAGAACGGAATTAGGGTTTCCCGAAGCTTTCCGGCCAATTTCAACCATATCCGGCCATTTTCTGGCCCCAAATTAGTATGAAAATATTCTATAATCAATACCTTCATTTTGATATGGCACGTTGAATTTGGCAAGAACGAAGAAGTTATGAATTTTGAAGTTTTGGGATTAATTCAGGGTACAGAAATTCCCGAACCAAATGGTGGAGGACAGCAGCATAAGCAGCGGCTCCGGCGACTGGCGAGAGGAGGAAGAAGAATATTCCATCAGCGGTAGCGAAGTATTCCTGGCGGCGTCTATTTCGTCATAAAGGTATATTCCGTTAAGTTTGACCGGCGCCATTGACTTTAACGGCGCTGACGTCAGGTGCGTGGCTGACGTCGGCATGTGCGTGGGGGTGAGTGGCGACGCCATTTTCCGATTGTGTGGCGGCTCCTCCCGGCACGTGGCGGCGCGTGGTGCGCGTACCAGCGCGTGGTGGCGCGTGCCAATAAATGGCGGCTCCTCCGGCGCGTGGCGGCACGTCCGACCGTTTCCGTGCGCGATGCGGCGGCGCAGCAGCTGGCCGGTGGGCGGCCCGGCTGTAAATTTCAGGCCCCGGAAATCGTTTTCGAGCCATTTTCGCTAAAAAATAGTATTATTTTGGAATATTTTTCTGTAGGGCTATATTAATTTATATTAGGGAGGTTCTAATTTTTCCCCTAACATTAATTAGGTAATTCTTCGGCGCCACACTTCGAGAAAGGGCAACACCGGGGAGATTTCCTCCCGATCACCAGTGAAGTGGACTTTGTTTTGAATAAATGATTGTGATATGAATATATATATTTATATATATACCCTGTGTGTGTTTTTCTAAAATGGTTTTGAATGGTGATTTTCGATTTCATGCAAAGTATGAATATTTTATTATTATGAAATGGTTTGAGATATGAGTATATCTATGGTTATATTTTATGAAATGATTTTAGGGTTGATGATATTTATATGGTTATATTGGTATTTAATTATTGGCTTCTACGCATAGAATATATTCGATTACACAAAGTTAAATATTTTGGGAAGTATGAGATATATGATATTCTTCACTTTTTACATGATGTATATATGTTTTTCAAACACACTTGGTATGCTTTCACCCTACGTTGTAGTACCGTCTCACGAGCCGTAGGACAAGTCTCACATGTTTGGGTCACATGCACTGTACTCCAGGGTATTGTCTGGTAAATACCTTAGTGCAAGCTTGTCTTACGTTTATGTTTATTTTTGGGGAAAAATTTTTACGTAAGGACTTTCGGGTGTGACGCTAATGCAGAAGTGCTTACATGTGTGTGGTACTAAGTACAATTTGTTGAATAACGTAAAAGTACTTGCCTAGGGTGAGAGGCTGTTCTCAACACGTACATGGGTGATTGCTTATATACCCTGTGTTGGTTTCCTATACTTATATTATTGGTATATATGATGAAAGGACATTTGGAAATATGATTTGTCATCTACGGATTTTTATATTGATATATGTTTCTAGTTATACCTAAAGTACATTTTGATTTATACTACGATAGTATGATTTTTTACAAATATACTGGATTTCAAAACGGGGGTTACTATGTTGAAGAAAGGTATTTGGCTTTTATTTTCGTCCCTCACATTTATTTTTGCACTTATCAGGACCTAGTGAAGGCGTCTGGTGAAGTCGAGGCATCAGTGGCAGCTCTGCTATTTTCCTGACCATGTAGGTTATCACTTTTCTGTTACTCCAGTTTCTTTCAATAATATCATCACATTGTGATTGAAATTCTGGGAACTTGATTTGTTATTTGTTTCCGCTGTTTCAAATTGGTACGCTCTGGATCTTGTGCATGTGACATTAATTTCCGCAACTTTATGGTAATTTAAT
The DNA here is from genome assembly GCA_018257905.1 of Gillenia trifoliata. Lineage (NCBI taxonomy): Eukaryota > Viridiplantae > Streptophyta > Magnoliopsida > Rosales > Rosaceae > Gillenia > Gillenia trifoliata. Next base: position 15,046,973 of record CM031080.1, on the reverse strand, counting down.
TTACTTAAACTAAGTGTTGTCATGCATTTAATGGCTTCGTCACTTCCAGTGTCGGCCAGCGCATGCCGAACTCGATATCCATATGGGTATCGGGGGTGGGGGTGTGTCATCTACACTCCCTGAAATAATAAATATAAGTTCCAGGAGGGAAGGTTCATGGCTGCTGATGACAACTCAAATACAAAGTTGTACTATCAATAAAACAATATCCAGGTGCTCTAAGACTAGGAAAGTACATTGCAACCAAATTTGGATCATCCAGGTTGGTCCATTATAGTTCAAAAATAGGGGTTTTTAGGGCATGTCATTTGCCATCATAAGGTAGATATAGGCCCAGAATAAATGGCCCCGTGGCCAAATCATTAAGAGATGAGGTTGAGATTAATAGAACCACTCTGCCTTTACACACTTGGATGCATTGGAATTAGAAACTTGCTAAGAGTAAACTGGAAATAAACACGTTCGTGTAGGGGATCTTGAGCAAACTTATGACGAAATAATATTCATGTAATGACAAAAAGCAATATGATCATTAAAGTCACTTTGGGGTCTACTTTTAACAATTGTGATCGAATTATCTCCTTCTCTTGAGGAGTGTGGCTAAAGGAATTGCTACAATTACTGGTAACATCTACGATTCTTTCTGATGGCCTTAAACCAAACAATTAGGCCATGTCCAAGTTGGCGACATAGGACCACTCTGAAGTCAAGGTGTTGGTCTTTGGTGTTTGGCTGTCCCATTTTGCTAAAAAGACCCCAGAACAAGTCATTCCTGTTTCTAATTTTGGACATCTGAATGAGGTGACAGATTTTGCTTACCATTCACTGATCACCATACTTGGGCTTCAAACGATCACCCACTCCCACCAGGTAATATCCATATTCTTCTTATCAGATTCAAGGCTATAACCATAGGGCGTTAGGTAGCTCTGCCAGGTTCCCAGATGGTTTTCTCCAAAGAGTGCATATAGGGAGAAGGTAGATCAGAGCTCCGTGTTAATCCTTTGTAGCTGAATGAGTCTGAGGCCTCAACCAGTAGGACCAATTGTATGCTTTGTAAAAGGAGCAAACATTGCAGAATAAGATTGAGGCAGGCCTCCGAGGGGGTGACTCCATTTCTTCTTATACTGATCAAGTTTCTCACCAGTAACTTAGAGTGGCTCTCTTTTTGGGTGCCATCCTCGGATTGCAAGGAATCGGGATTTGCAGAAGAAAAGGGAAAAAATGGGTCGGTCAGGGTTTCTAAGTAATTTAAAAACTTAATTTACCAATTCATATGGAAAGATTAGATTTTATTTGAAGTACCAGTCGTAATGGTTAGTACCCAGGAGTTCGCGCGAACTAAAGTGATTAGTTATATGTCCCCGATTAAGCAATTAAAACACAATGATTATTGGAACCGTTTTACTTGATTAGTTAAATTTCATTAGAATGTGTGCATCCTTCTTGGATGTGTTGGAAATGTGCCCTAAAACCAATCATATGATGATACTTTACGGACATTTCAACTGTTAATAATTTAGTTTAGTATAAAGGGCAAAAGTTATTGTTTAAGTAGTCTCATATAAATGTTATATGCTTATACAATAAGTCAAGGAATATGTACTTAGAACAATGTAATCTAAACAAGTTAGGTTCATGAGACATTCTCGATCATATACATATCCCTAGCGTTCCTGATCATAGGATTGCCTAATTGGGCATTGACAGTCTGTTAAGATCGAGTACGTGCTATATCTACTCTCGGGAAGTGACTAGTCTCAAGTCATTGGTGTAAGCTGACACCAAGATAAGCATGTAGGTGCTCAATATGAGGAATGTATCCCACTGAACACGATCAACAGGGAGTTCTCATAGTCATGTCACATTAGAACTCATGGTTGGGATAATCCTTTAACCTGAGGCATCATAGTTGTCTTGTGGTTAGGTCCTTGATCTTTGACTATGTCAAAAGTCACTCCATCAGGGAGTGTCCGACATAGTTGGGGTTAAGCCAGTTAACCATGGAGGCAAGTGAATGCACAACAAAGGGATCTCTAACACCCAGGCCAGACAGGAGCTCTCTCTGATGCACGTTCCAAGATCTCTGGCGAGTGGGCAGATTAGTAAATTTTTGATATGTGTACCCCACATCAATGCAGCTGGATACCGAGTGTGAGCGTGCTGGCCGACACTCGTAAGTGACGAAGTTATTAAATGCATGACAACACTTAGGTGTAACCAAAAAAGCTAAATTGTAATAAGATTACTAAAATCCGATTTCAGCTATGCATATGGTTCAGAGCGTACTAATTTTGAAACAGCGGAAAACAAATGACTAAACTGGTTCTAAGTCTATCCACTAACAGGGATGGATATTATTATAGAAACTGAAAAGGTAGATCCCTACATGGTCGGGATGGATGATCAGAGCTGCCACACCAAAATCCTCGACTGCGCCGGATGCACTATCACTATGTCTTGAAGGGGCGCAAAACAAAAGTGGTAGTGGACAAAAATAAAAGTTTTAGCAAACCTTTCTCTTTTCAACATACTAACCCCTTGTTTGAAAACCCATTATCGTCGAAACATACTATCATAGTATAGTTCAAAAGATACTTTAAAAGAGAGTATATCGAAAATGTTCAAAAAGGTGCCAACATTCATAAATCACCATTTCATAGTTTCCAAGAATATATAGACAATGGAAAACCAACACAGAGTATATACGCGATCACTTACATGTACGGGTTGAGGAACAACCTCAATCACCATTACAAGCTCAATACGGGTATCCTATAATTTGTACTCCTAGTACCACACCGCAGAAAACGCATAACCGCGTCACACCGAGTCATACGTAGTGGGGCCTTTTCCCCATAAACAACAATAAACGTAAGACAAGCTTGCACTAAGGTATTTACCGGACAATACCAGCAGGTACAGTGCGTGTGACCCAAACGTATGAGAACTGTCCTACGGCCGTGAGCGATTACTACAACATGGTGAAAGCATACCAAGTGTGTTTGAAAACATACATACATACATACTCATGTGTATAGATATTGGAGCCAAAATCCCATTCATAATTCTCAAATATCAAGTATTGCATAAATAAATATTTCCCTCAAAACCATATAATAAATATCATTTAATATTTATACCCAAAAGTGATATCGAAGTATAGCCCATTCATATCATATAATCATACTTGATAAATAATCCCAATCACCAATTAAATCCATTTCCTATATATATACCATAAATAAAACAAATATGGTTGCATAAATAATTATCAACAAGTATTATTTATATTTATTAATGAATATATATATATAAATAAACATACCTCAAAGCCATTTAAAACCATATATAAATCAAAAAATCATATTTAATTTTAAACCAAAATCCATTTAATAAAGCAAATGTCCACTCACAGGTGATGCGGGAGTGAGAATCTCCCTGTTGCCCTCCCCTCGGTGTGCGGAGTCGAAGAATTACCTATTTAATATTGGGGAACAAATTAGCACTTCCTAAAATAAATTAAAAATAATTATTAAAGAAAAATCCCCAAAAATATTAATATTTTAGCGAAAACAGGCTCGAAAAATGATTCAGGGCCGAAAACCCTACAACCGCCGGCACTGCCGTACCCGCACTCGCCGCCACGCGCCGAAACGGTCGGACACGCCGCCACGCGCCGGCACGCGCTGGCGCGTGTCACCACGCGCTGGCGCGTGTCTCCGTGCTGGCGCGTGTCGCACGCCGCGACTGGCGTCAGCAGGCGGCGTGGCTGACGTCGCGCTGTTAAAGTTAACCGGAATATGCTGACGCCGTCGAGAATATTCCGTTACCGTTGACGAATATTCCCGTCGTCTTCTTTCATGCGCCGGTCGCCGGAACGCGCCCGGCGTGCCGTGCAGTTTGCCGGATTCTGGAAAATAATACCGATTGGTCCCAAAACTTTAAAAATTCATAACTCCTTCGTTCCTTGGCCAAATTGAACGTGCCATATATCAAATTGAAGGTATTGAGGAGTAGAATATTTTCATACCAATTTGAGGCTGGGAAAGTGGTCGGAGATAGCCTGAAATTTGCCGGAAGCTTCGGGAAACTCTAATTCCGTTCTCCTTCAAAACTGCACCAATTGAAGCGTTCTTTATATCGATTTGAACCTACTCAATCAATAAAACCAATGGCAATGGTTTCGAGGCTTACTAATAATGGGATTGGCCCAGAAACTTGAATGGCAGTTCGTCATTTTCGTTTCAGGCGTCGGTTTGGACAGTTGGGCTCGAGAGTTTGGAGATTCCTAAAATCACAGCCTCGTCCCAGAATGACGAGGCGATCAAAATGGCTATAGTCTCTTGTCTCGGTTTGATGGTTTGTGATTCGTTCAAAATCTAGGGTTTATTATGTTTGGAAGTTTTTGCCAGGAGAGAGAAGTGGGAGAGAAAGAGAATGAGAACGTTCAGAATGATGGGGAGGGTTGGCTGCTGTGCAGCCATTAAAACCTAATTCCCACACACACGGAGTGAAAATTACTAAAATGCCCCTACTGCTTTAAAACTTTGTAAAATGTTAGTTTAACTCAATTGAGTTCCGCTTGCACGCTCGCACTCGGTATCCACGTGGGTATCGAGGGTGGGGTGTGTCAATTCATATGATCAGTACTTCATCATTACATGAAGTTCCATTGTAGAATGGTCACGTGGGTTAATAACCTAAGTGATTACAAGCTTCCAAGGTCTCACTCTGATTATCCTTTCTCAAAGATAATTCTCTACAATTGCCAGGGTTCTGAACCTAAGATTTAATAATATCTCATATTGATCCCTATAGTAGTGTTTAACTATTTTAGATTACGAAACCTTATATGTTTTCATAATTCTTCAACATTTGAAATTACAAAACCTTATATGACATAAATGCTACAACCTAATTTTATGATAAAGTCGATTCACAATTGACTTCAATCTATGTCTTATCTTATTCAAGTTCTCAAATTTATAATTGACAATGTCACTAAATATCAATTTTTGAGTAATAACAATTTTACATTAAGTCTATCAAATAGGTCTTATTTGTAAAGTGATGTTGCTCAAGAGTGGGACATAACTCCCACTATTATAGTTATAACTAATTACGTGTTTGAAATAATAAAAAAAATCTAACATTTAGATTTTCTTATTTCAAAAGAACAATTCTAGCTTATACAAATTATTTAAATGAACATACACTAAAGGGTTTCTTCTCATGGATTCCAATAATCTATTTGTAGCTTGTCTTAAGTCACTTCATTCAAAATAAATGGTTATAAATCCATGAAGTCATACTAAGACTTATTAAATAGATATATATAAGAATTATCCCAATGTTTGGTGGGATACAACCATACTGAGTGTTTAGGAACACAACCATACCTACAAGGTGATTGTTAAATTCTTGATAAAACTACAAAGAGCATATTAGTTACATTAGGTATTGAACCCAAGTGATCTAATCGTTAAACACTATGGTTGTGACTCTTTGAAGTAAGTCATTCCCTATTGTTTCATCAACATGTCCATTTGCATTGGTTTAACATATACTCATAAAAAGAGTAATGGATATATCCCAATATATAACCATTTTATGTTAGGTTGGCGAAACCAACATTTATAGGTTTCTATTAGAATGTTACCCAACATAGAATCTTTAACATTTGAAGAACTAGAAATTTAACAATTAAAATTGCAAACTCAAACAAGAATGGTACTATACCGTTCATTTTCTACAATCATAAACTTGGTACATATAAGTTTATGTCCCTATTGATCTCCCACTATTTCTCATGAATTTAATGAGAAATTGTATTATACATTCATAGTGTATAATTGAATTACAAAGCACATGGATAGAGGACATTGTAGAGAAGCTTCAAACAATTCAAGCTTATATTTTGCACTCCACAAAAATTAATGTCTTGTATTAAAGTGACAAAGATCTTTAAACCTTTTATAGATTTTACACTCTTTATTGATTCAAATTACCACCAACACACTAGACATTTCTTAAACTTATTTAGTAATATTCAACTAAGTTGTTCAATACACCAAGAGCGATCTTGGTGTTTGTGATTAAGTAAGTTTTAACCATATAGAAGCATTTCCTTATTAACTAAATACTCAATAATGATGTGATATTCTTTTTTAACAAGAAATGAACTTTTAGACTTTCTCGATTTAAATACAGCCCATATGTAGACATTTGGAACCAAATCAAAAGATTTAATGTATCTATCTTTACTCAACATGTGAGACCTATTTTAATTGAAAGTTCCAAAGTTTGGCTATCATATTATGTAAGTGTTAGTTATAATTGTATTAATTGTTGAATAGTACAAGACATTTATTCAATTCTAACATAAACAACTCTACTTTAAGAAATTGATGTAATTAAATCATTCATCATATTAACATGATTGGTTTATGTACACATCATTAGTTCAAGGAAAAGAATTAGCTCTAACTTTAGAGACTAATTAAACGCCTTCACAAAGGCACCATAATGGATCTCTCAAACATGAAGACCCATATTAAGTTCTTAACAACATTAAGAAAATTAAAGACAATAAAATTAAAGACTATCTTTAAGTGCCAAAAAGTCTTTACAAGTAGTTACAAAAGATATGGGCCGAACTCTTCGTGTTCCATTCTTCCTCGTTGCATGTCCACCTTCTATTTGGCACTATCACCTGCAAACAATTATTGCATGAATGATTAGCATTTTATATCACATATTAAAATAGAAGATCTAACACTTAGAATTGAACTTAAGAACAAACCATCAGGTTAGTCCTTGAGAGATGCAAGGTATGACTTGTAGTTCATCTTCCCATGATTGTCTTTCCCAGTGGAAGCAGGGTCCCTTGGGTTTAGCTGCCTTCTTTTTCTTCACTCCACCTTGACGCTTGGGAGTGGCTGACTTCTTTTTATTCTTGCCTTTGCCTTACGGCATGGCCTTGGAAGAAGATGGCTTGTTGTGGACTGCGGCTGCAGTTCCTACAACTTTCTCTATCTTCATCGACTTCTCAACTGTCACTAACGTCTTAAGCATCTTAGAAAGAGTGTTGTCAATCTTATTCATGTTATAGTTCATGACAAACTAAGAGAAAGAGTCAGAAAGAGAAGACAATATGAAGTCCTGGGCCAATTACCCATCCAATGGAGAACCTTGGCTCTCCAACTTCTTGATGAGTCCAATCATCTTTAGTGCATGATGATGAGTTGAGGCTCCCTTCACCATCTTGGTCTTGAAAAGCTCACAAACAGTGCTAAAACGCCTATTACACGTTCCTTCACCATACAACTCCTTAAGATAGAGTATAATGGAGAATGCACTATCCATGTCCTCGTGCTGACTCTGTAGCTCCTCATTCATGGAAGCTAGTATATAGCACTTAGCTTGCATATCATCCTCAACGTACTTGTCAAACTTAGTACTCTCATCCTCAGGGGCATCGATGCCCAGAGGTATGTGAGGCGAAGCCGAATCTAGTATGTACGCAATCTTCTCCAACCTTAGGAGAATCTTGATATACGGTACCAGGCAGGAAAATTGTGCCCCTCAAGGCTACATTTGTAGAGTATCTTGGTAAGCGCGATTCCAACCATATCTAAATACATAACACAAAATAAATCAGTTTGATTATTAATAAAGTCAATTGATTTGGGTCTTTAAATCAAATGACACCACCCACTATTTTTGGCAAATTCTATGTCTCTCAAAATGGAATCAGGGAGATTTTAAAGAAAGCTCCTAAAGGTTACAGGAGGCTCACTGTTACCAAGCCCACCTGACAATGATATGATGTTGGCTAGAAAAAATAATAATGAGAGGGTAGTGATACCCATTCACAACAATCTCTTGTGATTACCCATCTAATTGGCCTCTAAAGAATGATGTCTCACAATGATATGATGTTGGCATCACCTCTCTTAGTTAATTTTGGACCCACCATGCTAATTTAAGTAGTGGTTCAAGCATGACCTCACAATGATATGATGTTCGCCACACTCGTTGGCTTCTTTAACATCATCAAATGTTTTAATATAGTCTCCTCTTGAAAGCACATACTTTGCACTTTCTCATAATAGGGTGAGACATTGTATGAGTCATAAACGATTGGAGCCTACCATGGTGGAAGGCCACGAAGAAGTGTTCAAAGCACTTCTCCGCTATCAACTTAATATTGGATATTAGTTGAGTGTCACATCCCGGACCAGCTCCACAGTAGCACGATATTGTCCGCTTTGGGCCACCCCCTCACGGTTTTGTTTCTGGGAACTCACAAGCAACTTCCCAGTGGGTCACCCATCTTGGGATTGCTCTAGCTCAAACTCGCTTAACTTCTAAGTTCCAATGAAATCCAAAGTCAGTGAGCTCCCAAAAGGCCTCTCATCTATTATTTAATTAATCAAATTAAAAAAAAGTTGTCCTATTACAACTAGTAGTCCAAATTAAATGAAGTTAGTAGCATATGATATCCCCACTATTTGTTTTGGAAACACAAATCAATAAATAGAACAATTTTAAATATTAGTAAATATATATTACTACTAATTAAGTTCATTTTAGTTTAGTAGTTGTAATTTGTTTTGAAACACAAATCCATAAGTAAAAACGATTTTAAATATTGGAAGTAAATACAACTACTATTGCATTCCTTTTGAATTTGGACTTATAGTCATATTATGCTATTTCGATGACTATGGACTTTTGATTGATTCAACATCGTGTCAAAATTGTTGAATAAACATCTAGGGAATGTTGCTTCTTTTTAATTACGTGCTTTCAATCCAATTAAAATACTTTCAATTTAATCCATTAGTAAAGAAAGACGGTCATTCAATGCTAATGAAGGCGTAGGACCCAACGAGTCTTTCAACTCACAAGTTCTCTCTTAGTACGTCTCCTTACAGAAAGCATAAGAAACTCTAGTCTAGAACTAGAGGAAACAACTAATTGAAAGAGAGTGAGAAGTAATAAGAATTACAAACCGTTTGTACTACTCTTACAAATTACACATATAAAAAGAGAGAGAAAGGAAGACTACTAATGTGTTGTGATCCAATTCACTACTACAAATATGGTGATAAAGGACCCAAGGGGAGGTAGAAAATAGGACATATATTAGTTTATGGGTCCAATAAACTTTACATGGGACAGATAACCAAAAAGGGTCCAATGTACTTTAGAGTTAGGACAGTTTTTTTGAGGGAGGGACTGATTTATAAATAACCAAAACTTAGTTTTGATGGGTGTGCTTCCTATATGAAAACACTAATTTTACTAATCCTAATTTTCATTCGACAAAAACGAGTCTCTCTCACATTCCGCAATCCCACACCTCGCCTTCGTCACCACTTCGACGGCGACATCCTCTACACGAATACACCATAGCGCGCAGAAGGTGTCTTCTCTCACCACCATCGCTTGCAATAGTCTTCCTATCTCACAACCGGCATCTCCGCTACATGGTGAGAGATCTGAAAGCCCCCCATCTATCAGTTCGTGTTTTTTTTTTTATAATTTCTATCAATAAGTACAAGCTCAGACACGAGAGATGTGAGATGCAGTACAAACCCAGTACAAATCAGTTCGTGTATTTCGTCTACTTGCTCTGTCTCAGAATCCTGATTTCTAATAAACCCAGTACAAACCCATGAATTTGACCTCTTTTTTTTTTGGATCTGATTCTTAGACTTAGGGGGGTTTTCTATATTTGGAAGGACCTGAAGCTTTTAGCAAGGTAATTTTACAATTTGATGAATGGTTGAATAATTTCCTTTTTCTTTATGTGTGTGTGTGCCTATATAGGTAATTGTTTCATGTTCTCATTGCAGGTGATGATAATGGAGGGGCATACGGAAAGGGTGAATTTGATCCCGCAGTGGGTTGAAGAGTACCCTAACCATCAAGACCACTTGCTATCTAAAAGGAGAGGGTGAGTTTGATCCGGAGACGCAGTGGGTTGAAGAGTACCCTAATTATCAAGACCACTTGCTATCTAAAAAGACTTCTAGTTTTGTTGAAATACATAAATAAATAGTTGCATGGCACATCGGGATGGTTTGAATGATGTATCGGGTTGCTATTTACTCATCGGATTGGTTGTGCTCTCATCGGGTTGGCTGTATAACCCTTTTCGGGTTGGCTCCTCTGTCCACTGAACTACTGCGTGCTCTCTGCTGCGTCGACGTTTTCTGTACATGAGTGTTCTGCTGTCTGTACCAGTCATCTTCCCTTTATTAAAGGAAGATGACTGATTAGTGACGTGTATTGGTATTAGTGTAATCTCCTTAATTTAAGGATTAGATTGAAGCGTAGGTTTACCCGGTCACTATAAGTCATTCTGGTAACTGGGTTGTTTCTTTCTTTTCTATGCGTAGGTTTACCCGGTCACTAGAAGTCATTCTGGTAACTGGGTTGTATCTTTCTTTTCTATATGTAAAGCATACTTGTGTAAATTGAAACTCAAGAAATACAAAACAATTCATTGTGAACATTTCTTCATGGTATCAGAGCAGGTTCAATCTTAATCTGACTCTAAATTTTTTTTTCTTTTTCCGCTGTAAAATTATTTCGTCAAAATGGCTGAGGAAGGATCTGTAAATTTGAGAGGGGAAAACTCAAATGCTCCCCCCTCAAATGTTACCTACTCAGATACCTCAGAATTTGAGGTAAACACCAACCAACGACTGTGTTCAATTCTTTTGAACGAGTTTAATTATCTACCATGGTCTCGAGCTGTTTCATTGGCCCTTGGAGGTAAGGGAAAGCTCAGTTTCGTAAATGGAGGCATGGAAGTTCCAGACGCCTCTTCACCTTTGTACAGTGGATGGCTGTGCAAAGATCAACTGGTTATGTCTCTCCTACTTAACACCATGGAGAAGCATATAGCTGAGATTTTCAGCTATTCTAATTCCTCTCAAGAATTATGGACAAGCTTGAAGTGTGACATCCCACATCGACCAATGGAAAGGGGGTGATGTGCCTTATATGTATGCCCGCCTCCAATTAGCAGAGGCTTTTTGGGCTCAACGGCTTCGGATTCCATCGGAACTCAGTTAGCAGTTTGGGCTAGAGCAATCCCATGATGGGTGACCCATTGGGAAGTTGCTCATGAGTTCCCGAGAAACAAAGCTAGGCGGGCGTGGCCCAAGCGGACAATATCGTGCTACGGCGGAGCCCGGTCAGGGATGTGGCTTGAGAATGAGTATCGGAAACCACTACACGCCATTCGGTACGGATGTGCCGGCGGGGCGCAAGGGTTTCCACTAAGTGGGGTGGTGTGACATCCCACATCGACCAATGGAAAGGGGGTGATGTGCCTTATATGTACATGCCCACCTCCAATTAGCACGAGGCCTTTTGGGAGCTCACTGGCTTCGGATTCCATCGGAACTTCGAAGTTAAGCGAGTTTGGATTAGAGCAATCCCATGATGGGTGACCCACTGGGAAGTTGCTTGTGAGTTCCCAAAAAAAAAACCGTGAGGGCATGGCCCAAAAAGGAGAATATTGTGCTACGGCGGAGTCGGTCCGGGATGTGATAGAATAACTGACACACCCCACCCTCGATACCCACGTGGATACCGAGTGCGAGCGTGATGGCCGACACTCGAAAGTGACGAAGCCATTAAATGCATGACAACACTTGTGAAAATGAAATTAAATTGTAATAAACGTTGCGGAATTCAATGTCAATATGCATATGGTTCAGAGCGTACTAATTTGAAACAGCGGAAATATAATAGAGAGTCAAGCTCCTAAAATCTCTATCCATAACAGGGATGGATATTATTATAGAAACTGAATGACAGAAAGATAAATCCCTACATGGTTGGGATATCTGATCAGAGCTGCCACGTATCTTCGACTTCGCCAGAAGCAGTGTCACTATGACCTGAAGGGGGCGCAAAAACAAAAGGTGTGAGTGGACAAAAATCAAAGTTTTCGCAAACCTTTCTCTTTTCAAAGTACTAACCCCCTGTTTGAAAATCCAGTATAATAGTAAAATCATACTATCATAAAATGTAACCAAAACGTACTTAATAAATATATCTGAAAACGTATGTCATTATACAATATCCGTAGATAGCAAAACATATTTCCAATAGTCCTTTCATCGTATATATCAATAATAAAGTACGGAAAACCAACACAGGGTATATGCGCAATCACACATGCACGGGTTGAGGAACAGCCTCTCAATCACCGTACAAGTCCAATACGTTAATCAATAATTTGTACTCCTAGTACCACACACATGTAAGTCCTGGCGCCGCAGCGCGTCACACCCGAGTCATTACGCAGTGGGGCCTTTTCCCCATAAACAACAACAATAAACGTAAGACAAGCTTGCACTAAGGTATTTACCGGACAATACCCCTGGAGTACAGTGCGTGTGACCCATACATGTGAGAACTGTCCTAATGGCCATGAGAACGGTACTACAACGTAGTGAAAGCATACCTAGTGTGTTTGAAAACATATATACATACTCATATGTAAATAGGAACCAAAATCCCATTTATAAATCCCATATATCAAATATTGCATAAATAATCATTCTCCCAAAACCATATAATAAAATATCAATTCGTATTTATGCAAGAGAAATATCATAGTATAAACCATTTTATACTATATAATCATAGAAGATAAATTATCTCAAATCACCAAAATAATCCATTTATCAATATAAATTTACCATAAATAAATCACTTAGGTAGCACAAATCATATTCATTAAGTATATATATTTATAAATAAATATATATAAGTAAACATGCTTTAAAAGCCATTTTAAAACCATATATAATCATAAACATAATCATTCATAATCATATAAACCATTTTATAAAGTAAATGTCCACTCACAGGTATTCGGGAGTGAAATCTCCCTCGGTGTTGCCCTCCTGGATGTGCGGAGCCGAAGGATTACCTATTTAAAGTTAGGGGATAAATTAGAACTTCCCTAAAAATAATTAAAAAAAAATAGGCCTTAAAAGAATCCCCCCCAAAAATATGAATATTTTAGCGAAAACGGGCTCGAAAAATGAATTCCGGGCCCCGAAAACCCTACCGCCGCCGTCCACCGCCGCCGGCGCCGCCGTACGCCGCCGCACGCGCCGCCACGCGCCGGGAAACGGTCGGAAAACCCCTCCACGCGCCGGGAAACCCCCCCACGCGCCTGCACGCGCCGGCACGCGCCGGGAAACCCCCGGACGCGCCCACACGCGCCGGAAAACCAACCCACGCGCCGGCGAGTGGCTTCACGCGCTGGCACGTGGTCCCACGCGCTGGCACGTGTCGCCACGCGCTGGCGCGTGTCCCCCACGCGCGGCACGCGCCCCACGCGCCTTGCTGACGTCACCCCACGCGCTGCTGACGTCAGCCACGCGCCCCACGCACCTGCTGACGTCAGCACCGTTAAAGTTAACGAAATATACCTTCGCCGTTAACGGAATATTCCGTCGTCCCCTTCCTCTTGCCGGTCGCCGGAGCTCCGCCGTCGCCGCCGCCGCCGCCGCCGTCTGGTTCGCTGGAAACTGGAAATTAAATACCGATTATGTCCCAAAACTTCAAAAATTCGTATCTTCTTCATTCTTTGTCCAAAATTGACGTGCCATATATCAAATTGAAGGTATTGAAGAGTAGAATATTTTTATACCTATTTGAGGCCGGAAAAGTGGCCGGAGATGGCCTGAAATTGGCCGGAAAGCTTCGGGAAACCCTAATTCCGTTCTCCTTCGATACTGCACCAAAATCGACGTACTTTATATGAAATTGAACCTACTCAATCCAACAAAACCAATGGTAATGGTCTCGAGGCTTACCTTGGCCTGAATTGCACAGGAAATTGACGTTTCGTTTCCGAAACCGTTCCGACGTCGGTTTGAATAATTGGGGTCGAATTTGACGAAACTAAAAACACAGTCTCGTCCACAATGACGAGAGGAACCCTCTGGTATGATTTTTGGGCGTTGGTTTGGTGGTTTTGTGATTCGTTCAAGGGTGGTGGCTCTCGGTACGTATTTTGCCGAGAGAGAGAATGGGAGAGAAAGAGAGGGAGAGAGAACGTGCAGCAATTCCTGGGTAGGGTTGGCTGCTGTGCAATCAGCCAAAATGCCAAAACCCTAATTCCCATACACGGAGTGACAAATTACCAAAATGCCCCTACACTTTAAAGCTTCGTAAAACGTTCGTTTTAACTCCGAATTGAGTTCCGCTTGCGTCCACGCGTTCGTATCGACGAGTACTTCGAGAATATGTAAAGAAATAAATTTTTAGAAGTCGTCACGAAAAGTCAACAAAAGTCAACATTGACCCTAGGGGTATTTTGGTCATTTCACATAAATTTTGGGACGGGTTGTAACATGAAGGAAATGTACGGAAACCAAAGCAATTATGCGCGAGTGTTCCAGCTAAAGAAAGACACTGCCAGCCTCCAGCAAGAAGGTAAATCCTTTGTTCAACATCTCGGGAAGCTCAAAACCCTGTGGAATGAGCTGGATGTGTATCTTCCACATACCACTGACCCTGCAGTACTGCTCAAAAGAGCAGAGGAAGACAGAATCTACCAGTTGCTTTGAGCCCAGACTACGAGGACTTGAGAAGCCACATTCTGATGAGCCAAGAATTACCTTCCTTCAACAATGTTTGTGCTATAATTCAGAGAGAAGAAGCACGAAGGAAGGTAATGAGCATTGAACAAAGCCCAAGGATGACGGAGTCTCGGGCGTACGTGTCTCATGCCAAGCATACTGAAGCAAAGGTGTACAAGGGCAGATTCCCACACCTAAAGTGCAAACACTGCAATGTTGTTAGGCATACTGAAGATAAGTGTTGGGAACTCCATCCAGAGCTTAAACCCAAGTTCACCAAAGGAGGAAAAATCATACCGCGGTCCTCTCAACAAAGTCACTTCAGGGCTCAAGTTGCTGCTGTTCAACCTTCCTCCTCCACATCCCATGGATCAGCTGAGTTCATGACCAATCCGCTTACTCTCATCAACGAGTTTGTGAACTACTTACATGAGAAGGGACGTGGAGGTGCTTCTGGGTCAACTAATGGTGAAGGAGACCAACATACAGCTATGTTGGGAAAATTTGCGAAATTCCTTTCTGGAAATCAGAGAATACCGAGTAAAGAGGCACCAGGTATTCTACAAGCTTTTTCTACTACATTATTAACTAGTATTGAAAAAGATTGTTGGATAATTGATTCTGGTGCCACTAATCATATGACAAACAAAATAAAAAAATTTAAGGTTTTTAAATCTTTTTCAAAACCATCACATGTGTCTGTTGCGAATGGAAAAACTGTTTCTGTTTTAGGCACTGGAGAAATTAACATTTTTTCAACCAAAACACATTCTAGTGCCTTATATGTACCATCTTTTCCGTTCCAATTGTTGTCTGTTGGGAAAATCACCAACAATTTAAATTGTCGTGCAATTTTTTCATCCAATGATGTAATATTTCAGGATATTCTCACCAAGAAGACGATTGGTAATGGGGTCTTCATAAATGGACTTTATTATCTATGTAGAAACCACACAAAAAATCAAGCCTTGCACGCCAAGTTAAAGTCCATAGATGAAAACCAGTTATGGCATAAGAGACTAGCTCACCCCTCGGAGTTTGTAATGTCAAAAATCTTTCCAAATGTTTGTAAGCCCCTCACTGACTGTGAAACATGTAAATTGTCGAAATCCACCAGATTGCCATTCGGCAAATCCCAAACTTCAACATGTAAGCCGTTTGAACTTATACACAGTGATGTGTGGGGTCCTACTATTGAATCAATGGAAGGTTTTAGATACTTTGTCTTATTTGTGGATGACTTTACCAAAATTAGCTTTGTTTATCTAATGAAGTCAAAAAATAAAGTCTTCAATATCTTCAAGGATTTTCACATTCACATTAAAACCCAATTTCAATCAAATGTCAAAATTTTCGATCAGATAATGGCACTGAGTTCATGTCAAACAATATGTTTCAATATCTAAGTGAACATGGCATCATCCATCAAACAAGCTGTGTAGGTACTCCTCAACAGAATGGTGTTGCAGAAAGAAAAAACAGGGATCTCTTGGAAAAAACTCGATCCCTCATGATACATATGAGTATTCCAAAGAGGTTCTGGGCATCTGCTATCCTTACGGCAACTTACCTCATCAACAGGCTGCCAAGTTCAGTGTTAGGGTTCAAATCTCCCTATGAAGTGCTAAAAGGCAGGAAGATTGACTTGACTCACCTCAAAGTATTTGGCTGTGTCTGTTACGTACACATTCAAGCCAAAAATCGAGATAAGCTTGATGCCAGGGCAACTAAATGCATATTCATTGGGTATTCCTCTACTCAAAAGGGATATAAATGCTTTGATCCAGTCACCAAGAAATGCATTGTTTCTAAGGATGTCCAATTTGAAGAAAACAATTCTTATTTTGAGCATGCTACAACTCAGGGGGAGGAAGTACTTAATTTGTTACCACTGCCTCAAACCTTTACCGATCCAGTGATACAAGAAGATTCTACAACTAATATACAGGAGTTGAGAGAACCCCAAGATGAATTAAGCACCTTGGAGCAATCTGACAATAGTACAGAGAATGAAGAGATCAATTCCAATCAAGAAGCCCAAGTGATCAGGAGAAACCCTCCCCGTGCAAGAAAGCCTCCAACAAAATTACAAGATTATGTGACTTATGCTTCGCGGTATCCAGTCACATGTAATTTTAGTGCAATGTCTCCTTCCCATGTTGCCTTTGTAAGTGCGCTAGACGAGCATTGTGAACCAATGACCTACCAGGAAGCAGCTCTTCTTCCTCCGTGGAAACAAGCAATGGGAGAAGAGCTCAAGGCTTTGGAAGATAACTGCACGTGGAGTCTTGTTCCGCTTCCTCAAGGAAAGAAGGTTGTTGGAAGCCGATGGATATACAAAATCAAGTTCAAAGCTGATGGCTCTATAGAAAGGTACAAGGCTCGTCTTGTGGCTCGCGGCTTCACTCAGACTTATGGGGTCGACTATAAAGAAACATTTGCTCCTGTTGCCAAGATGAACACCGTGAGGGTTCTTCTCTCTGTGGCGATAAATAGTGGATGGTCTCTCTACCAAATGGATGTAAAAAATGCATTCCTTCATGGAGAACATCAAGAAGAAGTCTACATGCAACTTCCTCCAGGCTATGGTCCTCTAAAGGATAACCTGGTGTGTAAACTGCACAAGGCAATATATGGGTTGAAGCAATCACCTCGAGCTTGGTATGCCAAGCTTAGCTCTGTGCTGACCACGATCGGTTTCACACATAGTAATGCTGACTCTTCCCTGTTTGTCGGCACAAATGGGAAAGGGAAACTTGTGGTTCTTATATATGTTGATGATTTGATCATCACTGGAGATAGTGCTACAGATATTGCAGACCTGAAGCAGACACTACAGCAAACCTTTGCCATCAAGGATTTGAGGAGGTTGAAGTACTTTCTGGGAATAGAGATGGCAACTTCCTCCAAAGGACTGTTTATCCATCAACGAAAGTATGTGATGGATCTACTCAAGGAAGAAAAAATGCTTGATTGCAAGCCTGCCACCACACCTGTTGACTGCAAACTGAAGCTCAACGTTGATGGAGAGGCCATACCGGATGTAAAGCACTATCAAAGACTGGTGGGACGACTCATTTATCTCACAATCACTCGACCATATATTACCTATGCTGTTAGCATGGTCAGTCAGTTCATGCATGCACCTACTGTGCATCATATGCACCTACTGTGCATTATATGCACCTACTGTGCATCATATGCACATTGTCAAAAGAATCCTGCGTTATCTCAAAGGTTCCATCGGTCGAGGAATTCTCATGAAGAACAATCAGTCTACTGATATTTCCGGCTATACAGATGCAGATTGGGCAGGGAATGAAGTCGATAGAAAATCTACAACTGGCTACTGTACATTTGTTGGTGGAAATCTCGTCACCTGGAAGAGCAAGAAACAACAAGTTGTTGCTCGCTCAAGTGCAGAGGCGGAATATAGGGCAATGGCGGTCACGGCGTGCGAATTAATATGGCTTAAAGGTTTGCTCTTTGACCTAGGCTTCCCTAGTTATGCACCCATGTTTCTTATGTGTGACAATCAGGCAGCTATTCACATTGCTGCTAATCCTGTGTTCCATGAGAGAACCAAGCATATTGAGGTGGATTGCCATTTCATTCGGAATCAAGTTCAATCTCAAGTTATCAGCACTGTTTTTACAAGAAGTCATGATCAGCTTGCAGATCTTTTCACCAAACCACTGTCATCAGTTCATCTACATCGTCTTTTAAGCAAGCTTGGATCTACTAACTTACTAGATCCAGCTTGAGGGGGAGTGTTGAAATACATAAATAAATAGTTGCATGGCACATCGGGATGGTTTGAATGATGTATCGAGTTGCTGTTTACTCATTGGATTGGTTGTGCTCTCATCGGGTTGGCTGTATAACCCTCTTCGGGTTGGCTCCTCTGTCCACTGAACTACTGCGTGCTCTCTGCTGCGTCGACGTTTTCTGTACATGAGTGTTCTGCTGTCTGTACCAGTCATCTTCCCTTGATTAAAGGAAGATGACTGATTAGTGGCGTGTATTGGTATTAGTGTAATCTCCTTAATTTAAGGATTAGTTTGAAGCGTAGGTTTACCCAGTCACTAGAAGTCATTCTGGTAACTGGGTTGTTTCTTTCTTTTCTATGCGTAGGTTTACCCGGTCACTAGAAGTCATTCTGGTAACTGGGTTGTCTCTTTCTTTTCTATATGTAAAGCATACTTGTGTAAATTGAAACTCGAGAAATACAAAACAATTCATTGTGAACATTTCTTCAAGTTTAGTTACTTTTATCTAATTCAAGATAATCAGTGCCAATGAAGAGAGAGGGGCGTGGGTTGGCCCAAAAACGATTGTCGGACGATAAATTTGGCCGAAACCTCAACATCGCCTAACTGTGATGCGAGAGAGAATTCCATCTTGAGAGATGGAGTGAAGGAATGTGTACTTCAACTTTCAAGTACGTATCTATTAAGCCTTGAACGAGTAGAATGATGTTTTTTACTTGCAAGCAACGTGTACTTAGACGTTTATCTTTGTAAGCTACCTTAGCTTGAAGTAATCAACATCCACGTCATCCCTTGGCGTGCTTGGACATACAAATTCAAGTGTTTTTCCCGCAAACATCTCCACACGTAAACGCCATGAACAAAGTAGGCAGAACCCTTCAAAATACATCCATATAAATAAACTTATAATATAGTTGACTTTGAGCCAACGATCATCCTTGAATATATTCAGAGATCATTACTCAACATCTCAGGCAGGTGATAATTAGGGTGGAAATTCATCAATATGCCTAAGAATGATTTCTGGGCTCTCAACAAATTGCGAAGCATTCTTGAACTGCTTAGTCGCAATAAATCTTTGACTGCCAATGGATCGCCAGGACAGTTCCCAGCTACGGCAGTTTCTAAGGTTGGGCACGGTTATTCGATACAGCAAGGTTTTCGGTTTTTAAGTACCAACAGCAAACCATGGACAAAACTCGATACAAAAATGTAAGGATTACTCTTTGATTAATGGTCTCAAATTATTTACTAGATGATCTCCATCGTTTAACATTAGTTTTTTCTTCCGAATGAAAGGAAAATAAATAAATTTTGCTAATTGATAATTCTACAATCATATATATATTCTAGGGTAAACGGTGGAAAGGACAAGGCTCAACAATCACAACCAGCAGCAACTACTACTAGGCCCAGCATCGGTCATTGGTATGAACTGATCAGCAAATTGCAAACAAGCTTTTCTAAAATATGTATATTTTGTCCATAGATATCTTCCAAAGAAGACCAAAGTGAATGAGCTCACTCGATTTGCGTCTGATCCTCCATGGTTTCTCTTGTCTTTCCCTGCATTAATTGTTCTTCAAATTAGAAATCGAATTTTTCTCCAGATCAAACTTTCTATGATTCTATCTCTCTAGCTATATCTCTTTTTTCTTTGTTTGGAAAAGTATACATGCTATAAATATTTTAACATGCCGACAAACCAATGGATACTAAAGTATGCTTCTAATTAGTATCCAATACATGCAGGGTAAAATGGATTTTGGGATCTATATTGGCACTAATGCTTCCTTTTTGGAATCAGGATTGGGGAAAGCTACAAAGGATTGAAGGTACCCAAAATCCTTTTATCTGAAAAAGTCATATATACATATATAGGATCAATTATACAAATCGAAAATAAATATATTTTGCATGTTAATTTTTATACAGGAGAGACAGAAATGGTTGTGGAAGAGGTTGAGAAAATAGCCGAGGTTGTAGAAAGGGTGGCAACTGTGGCTGAGAAGGTGTCCGAGGACGTGGCCGATGAACTCCCATATAATACCAAACTAAAGGAAAAGGTTTTAATGGCAGAACACGTATTCAAGGTGGCTGCTCAAGATGCTCAACTAGCCAAAGATTTCATTAACAAGGTCTTGCAATGGCACTCCACCCCATACCATAATTCTTCGTACAATTTATTTACACTTTCCGTTCTTCATTCTTTTTTTCTCTTATTTTTGGGGTTATTTTCTTTACTATCTGTATGTACATGTGACTGATGTATATATATCTGTTATTCTAAATATAGGTGGAAACGTTGAAGCATGATCTGGAAGACTTTGAGACAATAGCAGAGTCCGTTGTTGATAATAATAACAAGAATAAGATTGCGAAGTGAAGAAAGAAAATGAATATTTAGAAGGAGACATGTATATATTATTGTACGTTTTCGTGATAATAGGTCACCTGTAGAGGAAATCAGAAAATTTTATGAAACTTAATCAAGTGGTTTCATCATACTTCATACTTCATGCATTCAAATTTATTTTTTCGTACAAAAATGTTAAAAATGTTTTTTCTTATTCTTTCCAATTCAATTAGCATTAATGTTCTTTGTAGACAATTAAGTTTGCAACTGAAGGAAATTCTTTGGCAAACTAGAACATTTAAGCATGGCAAACAAACTAATTAACTCTTAACTAGAAGCATGCACTCAAAAGCAATTATAATCTCAAGACTTTCAAGGTCTAGTGAGTGGTTAACCAAGACTCTTTCAAGTAATAAAGAGATGGTATGAGCCAATTACCCTTGAAGCAAATTCTTGTTTACACATGTAAATCACCCAAGTGAAGGGCCTTCAAGTTCACTCCAATCTCCTCGAATGTTTGCTTGATTGTTTTGCCTCTTTCTTCCTTGATTTAATCCTTCTAGATTTGTTGGATTGATTCTCCAAAACTTCCAAAGTTGCAAGCCTCTAAGTCTTTTACACCAAAGATGAAGTGTAAAGAGTTGATGAACACTAGTAGAAAAAAGTACTTGGGCGACAAAAAAATTTCGT
Source organism: Gillenia trifoliata (assembly GCA_018257905.1). NCBI lineage: Eukaryota > Viridiplantae > Streptophyta > Magnoliopsida > Rosales > Rosaceae > Gillenia > Gillenia trifoliata. The sequence continues at coordinate 15,025,527 of CM031080.1, read as the reverse complement.
CGCTCAAGGTCCCATTTCGTCACCTAAATATTTGGGCGACCATTAATTCGTCGCCCAAAGGCCGTCGACCAAGACTTTGGGCGACGAATTTTTTCCTTCGTCGCCCAAATTCACCTTTAGGCGACGAAATATTTTCGTCGCCCAAATTCACCTTTAGGCGACGAAATTATTTTCGTCGACCAAAATATTTATTTTTTTTATTTTTAAAAATTTTAATTTTAATTTTTTTCCCTTAATTAATTGGTATTTAAAAGACAATACAATATAATAAACAATGTAAAAAAAAACAAATTTGATTATAAAAAAAATGTACGTACAAAATATTTAATAATAAAAGGCATGGAAGTTCCAGACGTCTCTTCAACTTTGTACGGTGGATGGTGTGCAAGATCCATGATTATGTCTCATACTTAACTTACCATGGAAGCATATAGGCTGAGATTTCCAGCTATTCTAATTCCCTCTCAAGAATTATGGACAAGCTTGAAGGAAATGTACGGAAACCAAAACAATTATGCGCGAGTGGTTCAGCTAAGAAAGGAACACGCAGAAAGCCTCCAGCAGAAGGTAAATCCTTTGTTCAACATCTCAGGAAGCTCAAAACCCTGTGGAATGAGCTGGATGTGTATCTTCCACATACCATGACCACTGAGTACTACTTAAGAGAGCGAGAGGAAGACAGAATCTACCGATTCTTTGAGGAAGTTTGAGCCCGGACTACGAGGACTTCGAGAAGCCACATTCTGATGAGCCAGAATTGCCTTCCTTCAACAATGTTTGTGCTATAATTAAAAGCTGAAGGAAGATAATGAGCATTAGACAAAGGAAAGCCCAAGGATGACGGAGTCGCTCGGGCGTCGTGTCTCATGCCAAGCATACTGAAGCAAAGGTGTACAAGGGCAGATTCCCACACCTAAGTGCAACACCACCAATGCTGTTGGGCATACAGAGATAAGTGTTGGGAACTCCATCCGGAAGCTTAAACCTGAGTTACAAAGAAGGAAAAATCATGCCGCGGTCCTCTCCAGCAAAGTCACTTCGGGGCTCAAGTTTCTGGCACATTCAACCTTCTTCCTCCCATCCCATGGATCAGGCGGGTTCATGACCAATCCGCTTACTCTCATCACTTGAGTTTGCGAACTACTTACATGAGAAGGGACGTGGAGGTGCTTCTGGGTCAGCTAATGGTGAGGGAGACCAACATACAGCTATGTTGGGAAAATTTGCGGAATTCCTTTCTGGAAATCAGAGAATACCGAGTAAAGAGGCACCAGGTATTCTACAAGCTTTTTCTACTGCATTATTAACTAGTATTGAAAAAGATTGTTGGACAATTGATTCTGGTGCCACTGATCATATGACAAACAAAATAAAAAATTTAAAGGTTTTTAAATCTTTTTCAAAACCATCACATGTGTCTGTTGCGAATGGAAAAACTGTTCCTGTTGTAGGCACTGGAGAAATTAACATTTTTTCAACCAAAACACCTTCCAGTGCCTTATATGTACCATCTTTTCCGTTCCAATTGTTGTCTGTTGGGAAAATCACCAACAATTTAAATTGTCGTGCAATTTTTTCATCCAATCATGTAATATTTCAGGATATTCTCACCAAGAAGACGATTGGTGATGGGGTCTTCATAAATGGACTTTATTATCTGTGCAGAAACCACACAAAAAATCAAGCCTTGCACGCCAAGTTAAAGTCCATAGATGAAAACCAGTTATGGCATAAGAGACTAGCTCACCCCTCAGAGTTTGTAATGTCAAAAATCTTTCCAAATGTTTGTAAGCCCCTCACTGACTGTGAAACATGTAAATTGTCGAAATCCACCAGATTGCCATTCGGCAAATCCCAAACTTCAACATGTAAGCCGTTTGAACTTATACACAGTGATGTGTGGGGTCCTACTATTGAATCAATTGAAGGTTTTAGATACTTTGTCTTATTTGTGGATGACTTTACCAGAATTAGCTTTGTTTATCTAATGAAGTCAAAAAATGAAGTCTTCAATATCTTCAAGGATTTTCACATTCACATTAAAACCCAATTTCAATCAAGTGTCAAAATTTTTCGATCAGATAATGGCACTGAGTTCATGTCAAACAATATGTTTCAATATCTAAGTGAACATGGCATCATCCATCAAACAAGCTGTGTAGGTACTCCTCAACAGAATGGTCTTGCAGAAAGAAAAAACAGGGATCTCTTGGAAAAAACTCGATCCCTCATGATACATATGAGTATTCCAAAGAGGTTCTGGGCATCTGCTATCCTTACGGCAACTTACCTCATCAACAGGCTACCAAGTTCAGTGTTAGGGTTCAAATCTCCCTATGAAGTGCTAAAAGGCAGGAAAATTGACTTGACTCACCTCAAAGTATTTGGCTGTGTCTGTCATGTACACATTCAAGCCAAAAATCGAGATAAGCTTGATGCCAGGGCAACTAAATGCATATTCATTGGGTATTCCTCTACTCAAAAGGGATATAAATGCTTTGATCCAGTCACCAAGAAATGCATTGTTTCTAAGGATGTCCAATTTGAAGAAAACAATTCTTATTTTGAGCATGCTACAACTCAGAGGGAGGAAGTACTCAATTTGTTACCACTGCCTCAAACCTTTACCGATCCAGTGATACAAGAAGATTCTACAACTAATCTACATGAGTTGAGAGAACCCCAAGATGAATTAAGCACCTTGGAGCAATCTGACAATAGTACAGAGAATGAAGAGATCAATTCCAATCAAGAAGCCCAATGATCGTGAGAAACCTTCCTGCAAGAAAGCCTCCGACAAAAATTACAAGATTATGTGACTTATGCTTCGCGGTATCCAGTCACATATAATTTTAGTGCAATGTCTCCTTCCCATGTTGCCTTTGTAAGTGCGCTAAACGAGCATTGTGAACCAACGACCTACCAGGAAGCAGCTCTTCTTCCTCCGTGGAAACAAGCAATGGGAGAAGAGCTCAAGGCTTTGGAAGATAAATGCACGTGTAGTCTTGTTCCACTTCCTCAAGGAAAGAAGGCTGTTGGAAGCCGATGAATATACAAAATCAAGTTCAAAGCTGATGGCTCTATAAAAAGGTACAAGGCTCGTCTTGTGACTCGCGGCTTCACTCAGACTTATGGGGTCGACTATAAAGAAACATTTGCTCCTGTTGCCAAGATGAACACCGTGAGGGTTCTTCTCTCTGTGGCGATAAATAGTGGATGGTCTCTCTACAAAATGGATGTAAAAAATGCATTCCTTCATGGAGAACTTCAAGAAGAAGTCTACATGCAACTTCCTCCAGGCTATGGTCCTCTAAAGGATAACCTGGTGTGTAAACTGCACAAGGCAATATATGGGTTGAAGCAATCACCTCGAGCTTGGTATGCCAAGCTTAGCTCTGTGCTGACCACGATCGGTTTCACACACAATAATGCTGATTCTTCCCTGTTTGTCCGCACAAATGGGAAAGGGAAACTTGTGGTTCTTATATATGTTGATGATTTGATCATCACTGGAGATAGTGCTGCAGAAATTGCAGACCTGAAGCAGACACTACAGCAAACCTTTGCCATCAAGGATTTGGGGAGGTTGAAGTACTTTCTGGGAATAGAGATGGCAACTTCCTCCAAAGGACTGTTTATCCATCAACGAAAGTATGTGATGGAAGGAAAAATGCTTGATTGCAAGCCTGCCACCACACTTGTTGACTGCAAACTGAAGCTCAACGTTGATGGAGAGGCTATACCGGATGTAAAGCACTATCAAAGACTGGTGGGACGACTCATTTATCTCACAATCACTCGACCAGATATTACCTATGCTGTTAGCATGGTCAGTCAGTTCATGCATGCACCTACTGTGCATCATATGCACATTGTCAAAAGAATCTTGCGTTATCTCAAAGGTTCCATCGGTCGAGGAATTCTCATGAAGAAC
>CM031080.1:14988299-15015841 GCA_018257905.1 Gillenia trifoliata | reverse complement strand
AAAAAACTCGATCCCTCATGATACATATGAGTATTCCAAAGAGGTTCTGGGCATCTGCTATCCTTACGGCAACTTACCTCATCAACAGGCTGCCAAGCTCAGTGTTAGGGTTCAAATCTCCCTATGAAGTGCTAAAAGGCAGGAAGATTGACTTGACTCACCTCAAAGTATTTGGCTGTGTCTGTTACGTACACATTCAAGTCAAAAATCGAGATAAGCTTGATGCCAGGGCAACTAAATGCATATTCATTGGGTATTCCTCTACTCAAAAGGGATATAAATGCTTTGATCCAGTCACCAAGAAATGCATTGTTTCTAAGGATGTCCAATTTGAAGAAAACAATTCTTATTTTGAGCATGCTACAACTCAGGGGGAGGAAGTACTCAACTTGTTACCACTGCCTCAAACCTTTACCGATCCAGTGATACAAGAAGATTCTACAACTAATATACAGGAGTTGAGAGAACCCCAAGATGAATTAAGCACCTTAGAGCAATCTGACAATAGTACAGAGAATAAAGAGATCAATTCCAATCAAGAAGCCCAAGTGATCAGGAGAAACCCTCCCAGTGCAAGAAAGCCTCCAACAAAATTACAAGATTATGTGACTTATGCTTCGCGGTATCCAGTCACATGTAATTTTAGTGCAATGTCTCCTTCCCATGTTGCCTTTGTAAGTGCGCTAGACGAGCATTGTGAACCAACGACTTACCAGGAAGCAGCTCTTCTTCCTCCGTGGAAACAAGCAATAGGAGAAGAGCTCAAGGCTTTGGAAGATAACTGCATGTGGAGTCTTGTTCGGCTTCCTCAAGGAAAGAAGGCTGTTGGAAGCCGATGGATATACAAAATCAAGTTCAAAGTTGATGGCTCTATAGAAAGGTACAAGGCTCGTCTTGTGGCTCGCGGCTTCACTCAGACTTATGGGGTCGACTATAAAGAAACATTTGCTCCTGTTGCCAAGATGAACACCGTGAGGGTTCTTCTCTCTGTGGCGATAAATAGTGGATGGTCTCTCTACCAAATGGATGTAAAAAATGCATTCCTTCATGGAGAACTTCAAGAAGAAGTCTACATGCAACTTCCTCCAGGCTATGGTCCTCTAAAGGATAACTGGTGTGTAAACTGCACAAGGCAATATATGGGTTGAAGCAATCACCTCGAGCTTGGTATGCCAAGCTTAGCTCTGTGATGACCACGATCGGTTTCACACACAGTGATGCTAATTCTTCCCTGTTTGTCCGCACAAATGAGAAAGGGAAACTTGTGGTTCTTATATATGTTGATGATTTGATCATCACTAGAGATAGTGCTGCAGAAATTGCAGACCTGAAGCAGACACTACAGCAAACATTTGCCATCAAGGATTTAGGGAGGTTGAAGTACTTTCTAGGAATAGAGATGGCAACTTCCTCCAAAGGATTGTTTATCCATCAACGAAAGTATGTGATGGATCTACTCAAAGAAGAAAAAATGCTTGATTGCAAGCCTGCCACCACACCTGTTGACTGCAAACTGAAGCTCAACGTTGATGGAGAGGCCATACCCGATGTAAAGCACTATCAAAGACTGGTGGGACGACTCATTTATCTCACAATCACTCGACCAGACATTACCTATGCTGTTAGCATGGTTAGTCAGTTCATGCATGCACCTACTGTGCATCATATGCACATTGTCAAAAGAATCTTGCGTTATCTCAAAGGTTCCATCGGTCGAGGGATTCTCATGAAGAACAATCAGTCTACTAATATTTCCGGCTATACAGATGCAGATTGGGTAGGGAATGAAGTCGATAGAAAATCTACAACTGGCTACTGTATATTTGTTGGTGGAAATCTCGTTACCTGGAAGAGCAAGAAACAACAAGTTGTTGCTCGCTCAAGAGCAGAGGAGGAATATCGGGCAATGGCGGTCACGGCGTGCGAATTAATATGGCTTAAAGGTTTGCTCTTTGACCTAGGCTTTCCTAGTTCTGCACCCATGTTTCTTATGTGTGACAATCAGGCAGCTATTCACATTGCTGCTAATCCTGTGTTCCATGAGAGAACCAAGCATATTGAGGTGGATTGCCATTTCATTCGGAATCAAGTTCAATCTCAAGTTATCAGCACTGTTTTTACAAGAAGTCATGATCAGCTTGCAGATCTTTTCACCAAACCACTGTCATCAGTTCATCTACATCGTCTTTTAAGCAAGCTTGGATCTACTAACTGATAGGGGCATATTTATGCACCTTAGTTAGCTGGTTCTTATGCATTTATATTGCTTTTCCTTAGTTAAAATAGTCATTTAAGCTAGTTTTATGTATTTTCAGGTTTTAAGGGCAAAGTATGCAAAAGGATGCATTTTGGAGCCTTTTGGAGTAAATTAGAGCTTGGATTGGATATCACATATTTGGAGCATAAGGAATGGACGAATTGGGGGCTTAATGAGGCTAGGAATCTGTTTTGAAAATGAAGAAATAAGTTTAAGAAAGAGAAGATAAGGGAAGAACATTATCTGGAACATTATCTTATCTTATCTTATCTTATCTTATCTTATCCTTACATTATCATCATCAGTTTTTACCTAATTCTATCTGCTAAGGGAGAATTATTTTCAGATAAAGACATTGGATAATCTGAGTGTTTGAGGAGTTCAATCCGTCCTAAAAGAGTGGAAATAGAAGTTTGGAAGACAAGTACATTGCAAAGGCAGAATCCGAGTGGAATTGGACAATGCTGTGCATAACGGTCAACTTCGACAGAGCGCCCAGATTTCGTTAGAAAGAATTACGTTTCGTGCCATACATGGTTGGAAAGCTCTGGAAGTCTAGTTTTCATAGGATTTTACAGATTGGCATTTGGATACGTATTGCAGATTTTACAGCTGTTTTGGTGACTGAAGGTCGAAACAGGAAAAAGAGTCCTACTCGGATTTGGTTTCAAGGAAGATAATGTGCTATCTGTTTGTGCGTGTCTTTGGAGTTAATTCAGAAGGATGTTGGAGTTCTAAGGAAGTCAGAACTCTCTAGAAAGTCGTGTTTTAGAGTTCCAGTGGGATTTGGTACAGAATTCATTCATTCAGTCATTCATAGAGAGGAATAAAAAGCCCAACTCCCTGCAGCAGAAAGTGTCGACCATTCTTCATAATGTCTACCATCTTTCCATCCACCATACCTCTCCATAACCATTTATCCATACACCGAAGGCTTGAAGCTTGTCCAGAGATCCTTTGCCGCACCGAGGAGGAGGAGAAGAAGCCTTGGACGTTTATGCCATTCAAGTTGGAGTTGCTGGACGTTTTAGGTGTCATTTTTCCTTTGATTTCAATGTTTAAATTTAATTATCTTTGTGTTGTGCGTATGAGGAACTAAACCCCCTTTGGCTGGGGGGGGGATTCGAAACACATGATTGTGCTTGCATTATGATTTGATTACTTCTAATTGCATTTCAATAGTTGTGAATTCAATTTACTTATCGGTTTGAATTAAATTGATTTGTGTGTGTTGGTTGAGAGTGCACGCTTAATTATCATGCATAAATTGAATGCTAGGGTATAAGGGAATTTCACCTAATAGTTATGAACTTATATTCACAAGTAGTAAAGGTTGATGATCTCAATCGAGTTAAGTAAATTCTTGGCATAAGTTTCATGCAATCATAGTAACAAGTGCTTCGTCAATTCTTATGGTTTTCACAGAACTTAATGATTTTTGCTTGTATCTCTATTATGCAATCATATAGGGGACTTGTAGGGAATGCTTTGGGTTGTCGTATGCAATCATCCAATCCAATAACGTTAGGAAAATCTGAAGGTTAATTAAAGCGGACCTAATTAACTTGGGGCATTGAGAATTCATGGTTAATTGAAAAGCAATTGGAAATCGTTTTGTATGCAAGTATAACATGTGTGGAGATGAACCCCTTAGCTAGCCATCCATCTATTTAAACTAAATTCGTTTTCAATCTGTCTTGTTTTACAAAGTTTTTGTTTTGTTTTAAAATTCGTCAAACCCAATTCCCCCTGTGTTTTCAAGTGTCAAATTAGTTAGAAAGTGTTTTAGATTGTGTTTTTAAGTGTTCTGAGTCAAGTTATAACCTATTTTCGTCAAAATCTTCTTTAGTGTCCAAAACTGCCTAGAAAGTGTTTTTAAGACAGTTTTGAGTGTTTATTCGCTGTTTTGAGTCTTTTGGTTTGTTTTGGTGTTTTAAGTTATAGTTTTACATTCTTTGAGTCTAATTTAGTATTTTAAACTTTGTTTTTACGTTTTTGAGTCAGTTTCCAAGAGATTTAGTAATCCCTCCTAATCCCCGGTTTAGAACGATCCCTACTTATATACTTCACTACAATTGTCAAAAGAGGGTTTAATTTGAGTGCTTACTTTTATCACATCACTAACTTACTAGATCCAGCTTGAGGGGGAGTGTTGAAATACATAAATAAATAGTTGCATGGCACATCGGGATGGTTTGAATGATGTATCGGGTTGCTGTTTACTCATCGGATTGGTTGTGCTCTCATCGGGTTGGCTGTATAACCCTCTTCGGGTTGGCTCCTCTGTCCATTGAACTTCTGCGTGCTCTCTGCTGCGCTGACGCTTTCTGTACATGAGTGTTCTGCTGTCTGTACCAGTCATCTTCCCTTGATTAAGGGAAGATGACTGATTAGTGGCGTGTATTGGTATTAGTGTAATCTCCTTAATTTAAGAATTAGATTGAAGCGTAGGTTTACCCGGTCACTAGAAGTCATTCTGGTAACTAGGTTGTCTCTTTCTTTTCTATATGTAAAGCATACTTGTGTAAATTGAGTAAGGTAGGGCAACTCGCACATGGCCAAAGATCATATCATTGTGAGGCTATTCTTGAAACCCCTACACGAACTAGCATGGTGGGAATGAGCAACTAAGTGCAATAGTGCCAATATCATTGTGGGGGCAATCATTCTCTAGAGGCCAAATAAGATGGAATTACTTACATTAGATGTAAATGAGTAAGTGTACTCTCTCATTATTATTGTTGCTAATGAATCATATCATTGTCACGGTGGGCTTGGTAATAGTGAGCCTTCCCATACCCTACTAAGAGTTTCCTCCAAAACTCTCGAATTCAGATAGAGAGGATATGGAATTTGCTAAAATAGTGGGTGATGCTATTTGATTCAAAGACCCGGATCAAATGGCTTAAAATCAATCCAATTTATATTCGTTATGTATTTATTGCGATATATTTGCAAATGCTATCCATGACTTGACAAACAAAAGCCGAAGGTCTTAGTTTCGGACTTGGTATCACAATCCCATAGATTGTCTTGAATGGATTGCATATGTACCTAAGTAGTCTCATTCTCACAATCTTCCTTTTTGATAACGTATCATTGGAAGAACTTGTTAGATAGTTGGAAATTATGTTTGGAACATAATGGTTGTTTGACAAAAATAGTTATATAGATGGATAACTTATAATGATTTTGAATCATTAAATATTGGGTAAACCGATTAAGGAGACGGAAATAAGGCAAAAGGGACTTCACCCCTTGAGTCCCTATCCAAATGGTTCACTAAGTTTATTGTAAACTATGTAGTGAACAATAACTACCTCTCTCCAAAATCGTTTGATGTATAACACAATTGAAATAAGTTTCAAGAGATAGTGGGAGTTTAAGGACCATGACTATTGTAGTCAATGGAGAAGTCAAATGAAGAAAGGCAAATTAACTCCAAGGGAACAAACTTTCTTTATGAAAGGATGGACATTGGAAGGAGTATTACAAGTAATGACTGCAAGTGTCAAGAACACATCTTTCGAAGGTGTTGTAAATGTCCTTGAATAATTCAAGACAGTTAGTTCTTCTACTTGAATACTTGATTCTGTATTTGTGACTATGTTTTACAATCGTTGTAAAAGTGTGGCAAATAAAGTAGAAGATTAATGAGAGAAGAAAGTACTTCACATTGGAACGTGAATCAAATATAGATCTCTACGAAAGCGAATAGTACTTACTTCCTCATATGAACTACCAAAGTAATTGGATTATTGTAATCTAATAGATTGTCTCTATAGTAGAGATAATGTGGTAGTGTTAACTGTTTAGAATAACGATGCTTAAAACCCAAAAGGTTACAAGGTAGTGACCCCAATCCCAACTTCGTTGTGACACCTCTAAAACATGAATTACGAGTTGGTCATAGATGGATGCTATGGATCGTTAGATCCGGATCCAATGCCTTCTTGTTAAAATTGTATAGAGCGAAATGTTCGAATCTTATTCTTTTGAAAAGAATAAAGAATCACAAAGTTGTTGAGGTTAATTCACTTAGATGTTAGTGGTTTGACCACAACATAATACCTACTCATGTCACATGACATTCACCGAAGATCGCTCTCGGATTGGACTATCGTGTATTTGAATAAACACAAGTCCAGTACTTTGTAAAAAGGTTTCAAAAGAATTCAAAGAATGTAAGTTGATAGTAAGATAATAAAGTATTTACCTCCTTAAATTTGATCAGGAAATATAACACTTTGAAGAGTTTTCTTGAAAGATATCAAGGAAATTAAGCATCATGAATAGTAGTTTTCTCCATTGGGAAGAGCGAACTCGAATAAGATTTGGTTCGTTGGATATTATCAAAACCCCATATATATAAGATATATATATACTTCATAAGACAATACGATTTAGCAATTAGAATATCTTCCAAAAGTTTTCATGACTTCATAAGATGTAGATTGGAAGAAGACAAATTTAAGCATGTTAAGATTTGGGGTTGTATGCTAATAAGCAATATTGGTTGAGAACAATCTTGTGGATATCTAAGATTAGTCTTTGGATATCACTTATAATCTTTCAACCTAACAAATGTTGTTTGTTGGGTAGTTCAGTAGTAATCCTACACTAGGATTTGCCCTAAGATAGAGCAAGTGAACGAAATAGAATTCAAAGAATAGGTTCTTTGAGTGACAAGATGATAATCAACAAATATAACAACCCTAGTTCCAACACCAATAGCTCCAAAGTAGTCAAGAAGGATTTGTAAACCGTCTCCAGTTGAATGGTTTTGAACTTTATGACTATGTCCTTAGAGTTACACCTCTTAATTCGAAAGAAATAAGAATGAAAATCCTTTTGAATACATTGAAGTGTGTATACGACATATACTCAAGGGAAGTAGTATAATACCATTTGACTCAAAGAATAATGAAACCTACATAGCTAATTGGTAGCTTAAGGTGACTACAATCAAAGAGATTGGTTGACTTGGAAGAAACCATCTTTGATGTAGTCTTGTTCTTAATTCGAATTGTTAGCTACAACTTAGCGATGATTCAATGTTTGGACATAATATGGTTTTCGAAACCATTATCAAGATAGTCTTGATAATATATGTCTAAAACTAGAAATCATAAGCATGTAAAGTTGTAAATTCATCCATCATGAATATTAGCAAGCTAATGGGAGCTATAAGCATTTTATGAGAGAAAGATCCAAATCGTTTGATTTCTCTTAAAGATGTAAATGAATCTTTTGTCTACTAGGTTTTACAAAAGATTAGTGGGAATTAATCATATTTCTAAATTTGAACATATATATGATATATATCCAATTTTGGAAATAAAGAAATTCTTCTTCGTTAAAGTTATGACTTTAAATGAATCTATAATGATAGAATGTATGTGGGGACATAGTCTATGAACATGGAATTGAAATCTATAATGATAGATTTCAGGATATAGTGGATTATATCAATCCCTAATAATAGACGAAAGATGCTTGGAAGTTTCTCATATGATGATAAGCACAAACGGAAGGACAACTCTAGTAAGACTGGGAAGTTGCTCTTCTCGAGGAAACGTACCCTTTGACTCCCAAATAAATAATGCGTAAATTGGATCCCTTTATGCATACGCCTAATTGATTTATGTATTTCATATTGTATGAAAAAAAATTGATGAGTTGTATCTAGAACGGTACAAGGCGATATCAATGCAAGCCAGGATGAGAACCATGGCAACTGTCAAGTGAATCCTTAAATTATTTAAGAAACACTAAAGGAGGATGGATTCCTCAAGAATGAGGAAGAATTAGAGTAACGCAAAGGAAGCGTATATGTATTAGATTATGAATCTAATCCATCATTGAATATCTCTTTATTATGACTAAAGAGATATTTAGGTGAAAACATAAAGTAATGACTTTAGTGTGTTTCATCATTACATGCAAAAATATATATAGCCATATAGAAGCTTACAACGTTGTTGTTTGGATGGGAAAGTTATGAACTTTCTATTCGGTTCCAACCAGAAAGTGTCTTTAGTGTGCCGACACTTTGGCACTAATGGGGGCGATAGCGGCAAGCCAAAAGTCAAGGTCTCATCCAAGATCCGACTCAAATGAGAGACTAAACCACATGATTGAGAATCATGTATATTAATTGAAAGTCGTTAATCTCAAGTTTGCTTCTGTGGATAACACATATAGATATCCACTGCCTAGGCCTACTACTCAGCCATTTATGAAATGAATTCAGAAGAGGCATCACTGATGACCAAGGTTTGATTGGCTCTAGTGCAAGTGGGAGATTGTTGGAAATGTACCCTAAATCCAATCATATGATGATACTTTACGGACATTTCAAATGTTAAACTAATTTAGTTTGATATAAAGGGCAATGATTATTGTTTAAAGTAGTCTCATATAAATGTTATATGCTTAAACAATAAGTCAAGGAATATGTGCTTATGAGAATGTAATCTAAACAAGTTAGGTTCATGAGACCATCCACCAGATTGCCATTCGGCAAATCCCAAACTTCAACATGTAAGCCGTTTGAACTTATACACAGTGATGTGTGGGGTCCTACTATTGAATCAATGGAAGGTTTTAGATACTTTGTCTTATTTGTGGATGACTTTACCAGAATTAGCTTTGTTTATCTAATGAAGTCAAAAAATGAAGTCTTCAATATCTTCAAGGATTTTCACATTCACATTAAAACCCAATTTCAATCAAATGTCAAAATTTTTCAATCAGATAATGGCACTGAGTTCATGTCAAACAATATGTTTCAATATCTAAGTGAACATGGCATCATCCATCAAACAAGCTGTGTAGGTACTCCTCAACAGAATGGTGTTGCAGAAAGAAAAAATAGGGATCTCTTGGAAAAAAAACTCGATCCCTCATGATACATATGAGTATTCCAAAGAGGTTCTGGGCATCTGCTATCCTTACGGCAACTTACCTCATCAACAGGCTGCCAAGCTCAGTGTTAGGGTTCAAATCTCCCTATGAAGTGCTAAAAGGCAGGAAGATTGACTTGACTCACCTCAAAGTATTTGGCTGTGTCTGTTACGTACACATTCAAGTCAAAAATCGAGATAAGCTTGATGCCAGGGCAACTAAATGCATATTCATTGGGTATTCCTCTACTCAAAAGGGATATAAATGCTTTGATCCAGTCACCAAGAAATGCATTGTTTCTAAGGATGTCCAATTTGAAGAAAACAATTCTTATTTTGAGCATGCTACAACTCAGGGGGAGGAAGTACTCAACTTGTTACCACTGCCTCAAACCTTTACCGATCCAGTGATACAAGAAGATTCTACAACTAATATACAGGAGTTGAGAGAACCCCAAGATGAATTAAGCACCTTAGAGCAATCTGACAATAGTACAGAGAATAAAGAGATCAATTCCAATCAAGAAGCCCAAGTGATCAGGAGAAACCCTCCCAGTGCAAGAAAGCCTCCAACAAAATTACAAGATTATGTGACTTATGCTTCGCGGTATCCAGTCACATGTAATTTTAGTGCAATGTCTCCTTCCCATGTTGCCTTTGTAAGTGCGCTAGACGAGCATTGTGAACCAACGACTTACCAGGAAGCAGCTCTTCTTCCTCCGTGGAAACAAGCAATAGGAGAAGAGCTCAAGGCTTTGGAAGATAACTGCATGTGGAGTCTTGTTCGGCTTCCTCAAGGAAAGAAGGCTGTTGGAAGCCGATGGATATACAAAATCAAGTTCAAAGTTGATGGCTCTATAGAAAGGTACAAGGCTCGTCTTGTGGCTCGCGGCTTCACTCAGACTTATGGGGTCGACTATAAAGAAACATTTGCTCCTGTTGCCAAGATGAACACCGTGAGGGTTCTTCTCTCTGTGGCGATAAATAGTGGATGGTCTCTCTACCAAATGGATGTAAAAAATGCATTCCTTCATGGAGAACTTCAAGAAGAAGTCTACATGCAACTTCCTCCAGGCTATGGTCCTCTAAAGGATAACTGGTGTGTAAACTGCACAAGGCAATATATGGGTTGAAGCAATCACCTCGAGCTTGGTATGCCAAGCTTAGCTCTGTGATGACCACGATCGGTTTCACACACAGTGATGCTAATTCTTCCCTGTTTGTCCGCACAAATGAGAAAGGGAAACTTGTGGTTCTTATATATGTTGATGATTTGATCATCACTAGAGATAGTGCTGCAGAAATTGCAGACCTGAAGCAGACACTACAGCAAACATTTGCCATCAAGGATTTAGGGAGGTTGAAGTACTTTCTAGGAATAGAGATGGCAACTTCCTCCAAAGGATTGTTTATCCATCAACGAAAGTATGTGATGGATCTACTCAAAGAAGAAAAAATGCTTGATTGCAAGCCTGCCACCACACCTGTTGACTGCAAACTGAAGCTCAACGTTGATGGAGAGGCCATACCCGATGTAAAGCACTATCAAAGACTGGTGGGACGACTCATTTATCTCACAATCACTCGACCAGATATTACCTATGCTGTTAGCATGGTCAGTCAGTTCATGCATGCACCTACTGTGCATCATATGCACATTGTCAAAAGAATCTTGCGTTATCTCAAAGGTTCCATCGGTCGAGGGATTCTCATGAAGAACAATCAGTCTACTAATATTTCCGGCTATACAGATGCAGATTGGGTAGGGAATGAAGTCGATAGAAAATCTACAACTGGCTACTGTATATTTGTTGGTGGAAATCTCGTTACCTGGAAGAGCAAGAAACAACAAGTTGTTGCTCGCTCAAGAGCAGAGGAGGAATATCGGGCAATGGCGGTCACGGCGTGCGAATTAATATGGCTTAAAGGTTTGCTCTTTGACCTAGGCTTTCCTAGTTCTGCACCCATGTTTCTTATGTGTGACAATCAGGCAGCTATTCACATTGCTGCTAATCCTGTGTTCCATGAGAGAACCAAGCATATTGAGGTGGATTGCCATTTCATTCGGAATCAAGTTCAATCTCAAGTTATCAGCACTGTTTTTACAAGAAGTCATGATCAGCTTGCAGATCTTTTCACCAAACCACTGTCATCAGTTCATCTACATCGTCTTTTAAGCAAGCTTGGATCTACTAACTTACTAGATCCAGCTTGAGGGGGAGTGTTGAAATACATAAATAAATAGTTGCATGGCACATCGGGATGGTTTTTAGTTAATATGTTAATTAATCAAACAGAATAAGTTCGTTAAAGACCTCGGGTTGTTTTGGGCTTCAAGGCCCAGCGGAGAAAACCTCGAGCATCAAGCCCATTGACTTAGGATATGACAACTTGGCTAATAATAGATTAGGGCCCAGCCAGCTCAAAGAACAATATGACCGGCTATAAGGGAATGTATAGCAAACTTGCTTTAATTGCAAGTTTGCCACAAATATGGAAAAACTAAAGGAAACTTTGTAGTATTTTCAACTTAAGGGTTTTCTTTTGTGAGAATGGTTGAGGCATGAAAATGCTCTCTTCTCTCAAAGAAGCTAGCTCCCTAGAGGAATTTAGCTAGCAATCTATTTCCTCTCTGAGACACTCATCTTCTCATCAAGACTCTCCTTGGTGAAGAAACTTAGAGGTTCCCTACTTTGGGAACTTGGAGAAACCAATTCTTTGATCATCCTTCGAAATTGTTCATGGAGCAAAGAAGCAAGGTGAAGACCCTCTCCATGGGTGATTAGCCTTTGCTTATGCAAGAGGAATCAACAAAGGTATTTGATTTCTCAACTCAAAATTTGTTTTGATTTGAGTCATGGTTCACCATATCTACTAGACTTTGAATTTTCTTGGGTAAAGTTTCGTTTTTAAGTGCATAGAAGCATGTTTCCGCCTTTAATTGTTAAATGCATGCTTAATGATGTTGCTTAATGAACCAATCCGCATTTTCCCTTCAAGTGGTATCAGAGCTAGGTCTGAATGGTGAATCTTTTGTATTTTAATGTTTACATAGTTTATGATTTAAATTTTGTAATTTATTTACAAGATTTATTATTTGCTTGTTTGAATGTAAATTTTGTTGGAAAATTTGCCATCTCAAATATTGTAGATGTAGTTCATATGAGCATGAATTTTGGAACTAAAATTTGGTGCCATAATTTTGGGAAATTCGGCCAAATCAAGGTTGGATTTTGGGTTCTTGTTTGAATTGTTAAAATGGTTTTAATGTGACAATTGGAGCCCTAAGTGCCTATTATGGTAATATGTTATTTCCCCAAAGTTTGACTTATTTTGGAAGTGTTTTGGATGAAAATGTTCTTGGAGTTCTTATGGATGTTCATGGATGTTCTTCATTGTTCTTGAAATGTTCTTGGCAAAGACAAAAAGTTTTGTGGTTTGATTCAAATTGTTTGTTGTTTCAAAAAGTTTTGGTTTTGTTATTTGATTGTTGTTGGCTGATTTTATTGTGATTGAAAAAGAATTTTCAACCCTTACCAATCACTTACAAGCCATGCCAATCAAACCTTCAAACCATTCCAGCACACTATTCACACCATACCTTGTCTTCCACCCATTTTCCCTTCTATTTTCTCTCCACAACCGGCCATCCCTTCATGGGATATTTTGGGACTTTATGCAATTACATAAAGTTTTGATACTTTTGTGTATTTGCACTTTGACCAGTTTGGATTTTTTACGTAAAGGCCCAAAATCACTAAAGGGCAAATTGTTTTGTTCCTTTAATGAAGATTTTGTAAATGTTGAAATTTTGGGTTCTAGTTGTAATAACATGAAGTGTGGACTTTTATGTTTTTACAAAGTGACCCCAAAAGTTTATGTTTTGCAATATAGCCCAATAGTTGAGGTTATTGCATTTTGGCCCAAATTGGTTGAGAACAAAATTGTTTTGTCTCTTTAAATGAGTGGATTTTCATTTCATTTAGCTCCATTTAAATCAATTCTATGGATACAAAAAACCAAATGAAAATGTTTGCATTCTTGTTTAATTAGTTAAAGTGTTAATTAATTAAAGGAGTGATTATGAACCTAAGCCTACGATGGGTGAGCTATGAGAAAGGCCGTTTCAAAATTGTTTGAACCATGGGAATGTGTAGATTAGATTTTGGTTGTAATTGATTTGATCAAATGTTGTAAGAGCATAAGCTCTTCTTTGAATTAATTGTACTCCTTTCTTGCTTTGTACAGTATGCATGAAATTGGAGTAGTTGAGGTCAACGCCCAATAAGACAACACACGTTAATGTGATTAAACGTATAACTAAAATCACCGTCCCTAGTCCGTGATCAACACTAGGCTCGTGTTGGATCAAATCAAATTCCATAGTCATCCTAAGGCCCTAAGGCAACTATATAGTCCTTAAACGAATGCAAACCTTATGTTAGTAGTACTATATACTCTTGCTTTAAAAACCGTTTTACAAGCTTAGTGGGAGTATCATATACTACTAAATCAATCAAATGGACCGATGGTGCAATAGGACCAAGTGTTTTTAATTTGATTAAAATGATAATTATATGTGATGAGACCTAAAAACCCTCAACTAAAATATTAAGTTATTAAGCGTGGGAGTGCTTTGAACACTCCTTTTTACATTAAGGCACTACCATGGTGGACTCCGGCGTTTGTGACTCATACACCGGCTTCACCCTATCATGGGAGTTCAAAGTATGTGCTTGCCTAAAGGAGGAGTCCATTTAAACATACATGATGTTGTAAGGTAGGGCAACTCGCACATGGCCAAAGATCATATCATTGTGAGGCTATTCTTGAAACCCCTACACGAACTAGCATGGTGGGAATGAGCAACTAAGTGCAATAGTGCCAATATCATTGTGGGGGCAATCATTCTCTAGAGGCCAAATAAGATGGAATTACTTACATTAGATGTAAATGAGTAAGTGTACTCTCTCATTATTATTGTTGCTAATGAATCATATCATTGTCACGGTGGGCTTGGTAATAGTGAGCCTTCCCATACCCTACTAAGAGTTTCCTCCAAAACTCTCGAATTCAGATAGAGAGGATATGGAATTTGCTAAAATAGTGGGTGATGCTATTTGATTCAAAGACCCGGATCAAATGGCTTAAAATCAATCCAATTTATATTCGTTATGTATTTATTGCGATATATTTGCAAATGCTATCCATGACTTGACAAACAAAAGCCGAAGGTCTTAGTTTCGGACTTGGTATCACAATCCCATAGATTGTCTTGAATGGATTGCATATGTACCTAAGTAGTCTCATTCTCACAATCTTCCTTTTTGATAACGTATCATTGGAAGAACTTGTTAGATAGTTGGAAATTATGTTTGGAACATAATGGTTGTTTGACAAAAATAGTTATATAGATGGATAACTTATAATGATTTTGAATCATTAAATATTGGGTAAACCGATTAAGGAGACGGAAATAAGGCAAAAGGGACTTCACCCCTTGAGTCCCTATCCAAATGGTTCACTAAGTTTATTGTAAACTATGTAGTGAACAATAACTACCTCTCTCCAAAATCGTTTGATGTATAACACAATTGAAATAAGTTTCAAGAGATAGTGGGAGTTTAAGGACCATGACTATTGTAGTCAATGGAGAAGTCAAATGAAGAAAGGCAAATTAACTCCAAGGGAACAAACTTTCTTTATGAAAGGATGGACATTGGAAGGAGTATTACAAGTAATGACTGCAAGTGTCAAGAACACATCTTTCGAAGGTGTTGTAAATGTCCTTGAATAATTCAAGACAGTTAGTTCTTCTACTTGAATACTTGATTCTGTATTTGTGACTATGTTTTACAATCGTTGTAAAAGTGTGGCAAATAAAGTAGAAGATTAATGAGAGAAGAAAGTACTTCACATTGGAACGTGAATCAAATATAGATCTCTACGAAAGCGAATAGTACTTACTTCCTCATATGAACTACCAAAGTAATTGGATTATTGTAATCTAATAGATTGTCTCTATAGTAGAGATAATGTGGTAGTGTTAACTGTTTAGAATAACGATGCTTAAAACCCAAAAGGTTACAAGGTAGTGACCCCAATCCCAACTTCGTTGTGACACCTCTAAAACATGAATTACGAGTTGGTCATAGATGGATGCTATGGATCGTTAGATCCGGATCCAATGCCTTCTTGTTAAAATTGTATAGAGCGAAATGTTCGAATCTTATTCTTTTGAAAAGAATAAAGAATCACAAAGTTGTTGAGGTTAATTCACTTAGATGTTAGTGGTTTGACCACAACATAATACCTACTCATGTCACATGACATTCACCGAAGATCGCTCTCGGATTGGACTATCGTGTATTTGAATAAACACAAGTCCAGTACTTTGTAAAAAGGTTTCAAAAGAATTCAAAGAATGTAAGTTGATAGTAAGATAATAAAGTATTTACCTCCTTAAATTTGATCAGGAAATATAACACTTTGAAGAGTTTTCTTGAAAGATATCAAGGAAATTAAGCATCATGAATAGTAGTTTTCTCCATTGGGAAGAGCGAACTCGAATAAGATTTGGTTCGTTGGATATTATCAAAACCCCATATATATAAGATATATATATACTTCATAAGACAATACGATTTAGCAATTAGAATATCTTCCAAAAGTTTTCATGACTTCATAAGATGTAGATTGGAAGAAGACAAATTTAAGCATGTTAAGATTTGGGGTTGTATGCTAATAAGCAATATTGGTTGAGAACAATCTTGTGGATATCTAAGATTAGTCTTTGGATATCACTTATAATCTTTCAACCTAACAAATGTTGTTTGTTGGGTAGTTCAGTAGTAATCCTACACTAGGATTTGCCCTAAGATAGAGCAAGTGAACGAAATAGAATTCAAAGAATAGGTTCTTTGAGTGACAAGATGATAATCAACAAATATAACAACCCTAGTTCCAACACCAATAGCTCCAAAGTAGTCAAGAAGGATTTGTAAACCGTCTCCAGTTGAATGGTTTTGAACTTTATGACTATGTCCTTAGAGTTACACCTCTTAATTCGAAAGAAATAAGAATGAAAATCCTTTTGAATACATTGAAGTGTGTATACGACATATACTCAAGGGAAGTAGTATAATACCATTTGACTCAAAGAATAATGAAACCTACATAGCTAATTGGTAGCTTAAGGTGACTACAATCAAAGAGATTGGTTGACTTGGAAGAAACCATCTTTGATGTAGTCTTGTTCTTAATTCGAATTGTTAGCTACAACTTAGCGATGATTCAATGTTTGGACATAATATGGTTTTCGAAACCATTATCAAGATAGTCTTGATAATATATGTCTAAAACTAGAAATCATAAGCATGTAAAGTTGTAAATTCATCCATCATGAATATTAGCAAGCTAATGGGAGCTATAAGCATTTTATGAGAGAAAGATCCAAATCGTTTGATTTCTCTTAAAGATGTAAATGAATCTTTTGTCTACTAGGTTTTACAAAAGATTAGTGGGAATTAATCATATTTCTAAATTTGAACATATATATGATATATATCCAATTTTGGAAATAAAGAAATTCTTCTTCGTTAAAGTTATGACTTTAAATGAATCTATAATGATAGAATGTATGTGGGGACATAGTCTATGAACATGGAATTGAAATCTATAATGATAGATTTCAGGATATAGTGGATTATATCAATCCCTAATAATAGACGAAAGATGCTTGGAAGTTTCTCATATGATGATAAGCACAAACGGAAGGACAACTCTAGTAAGACTGGGAAGTTGCTCTTCTCGAGGAAACGTACCCTTTGACTCCCAAATAAATAATGCGTAAATTGGATCCCTTTATGCATACGCCTAATTGATTTATGTATTTCATATTGTATGAAAAAAAATTGATGAGTTGTATCTAGAACGGTACAAGGCGATATCAATGCAAGCCAGGATGAGAACCATGGCAACTGTCAAGTGAATCCTTAAATTATTTAAGAAACACTAAAGGAGGATGGATTCCTCAAGAATGAGGAAGAATTAGAGTAACGCAAAGGAAGCGTATATGTATTAGATTATGAATCTAATCCATCATTGAATATCTCTTTATTATGACTAAAGAGATATTTAGGTGAAAACATAAAGTAATGACTTTAGTGTGTTTCATCATTACATGCAAAAATATATATAGCCATATAGAAGCTTACAACGTTGTTGTTTGGATGGGAAAGTTATGAACTTTCTATTCGGTTCCAACCAGAAAGTGTCTTTAGTGTGCCGACACTTTGGCACTAATGGGGGCGATAGCGGCAAGCCAAAAGTCAAGGTCTCATCCAAGATCCGACTCAAATGAGAGACTAAACCACATGATTGAGAATCATGTATATTAATTGAAAGTCGTTAATCTCAAGTTTGCTTCTGTGGATAACACATATAGATATCCACTGCCTAGGCCTACTACTCAGCCATTTATGAAATGAATTCAGAAGAGGCATCACTGATGACCAAGGTTTGATTGGCTCTAGTGCAAGTGGGAGATTGTTGGAAATGTACCCTAAATCCAATCATATGATGATACTTTACGGACATTTCAAATGTTAAACTAATTTAGTTTGATATAAAGGGCAATGATTATTGTTTAAAGTAGTCTCATATAAATGTTATATGCTTAAACAATAAGTCAAGGAATATGTGCTTATGAGAATGTAATCTAAACAAGTTAGGTTCATGAGACCATTTCCACCAGATTGCCATTCGGCAAATCCCAAACTTCAACATGTAAGCCGTTTGAACTTATACACAGTGATGTGTGGGGTCCTACTATTGAATCAATGGAAGGTTTTAGATACTTTGTCTTATTTGTGGATGACTTTACCAGAATTAGCTTTGTTTATCTAATGAAGTCAAAAAATGAAGTCTTCAATATCTTCAAGGATTTTCACATTCACATTAAAACCCAATTTCAATCAAATGTCAAAATTTTTCAATCAGATAATGGCACTGAGTTCATGTCAAACAATATGTTTCAATATCTAAGTGAACATGGCATCATCCATCAAACAAGCTGTGTATGTACTCCTCAACAGAATGGTGTTGCAGAAAGAAAAAACAGGGATCTCTTGGAAAAAACTCGATCCCTCATGATACATATGAGTATTCCAAAGAGGTTCTGGGCATCTGCTATCCTTACGGCAACTTACCTCATCAACAGGCTGCCAAGCTCAGTGTTAGGGTTCAAATCTCCCTATGAAGTGCTAAAAGGCAGGAAGATTGACTTGACTCACCTCAAAGTATTTGGCTGTGTCTGTTACGTACACATTCAAGTCAAAAATCGAGATAAGCTTGATGCCAGGGCAACTAAATGCATATTCATTGGGTATTCCTCTACTCAAAAGGGATATAAATGCTTTGATCCAGTCACCAAGAAATGCATTGTTTCTAAGGATGTCCAATTTGAAGAAAACAATTCTTATTTTGAGCATGCTACAACTCAGGGGGAGGAAGTACTCAACTTGTTACCACTGCCTCAAACCTTTACCGATCCAGTGATACAAGAAGATTCTACAACTAATATACAGGAGTTGAGAGAACCCCAAGATGAATTAAGCACCTTAGAGCAATCTGACAATAGTACAGAGAATAAAGAGATCAATTCCAATCAAGAAGCCCAAGTGATCAGGAGAAACCCTCCCAGTGCAAGAAAGCCTCCAACAAAATTACAAGATTATGTGACTTATGCTTCGCGGTATCCAGTCACATGTAATTTTAGTGCAATGTCTCCTTCCCATGTTGCCTTTGTAAGTGCGCTAGACGAGCATTGTGAACCAACGACCTACCAGGAAGCAGCTCTTCTTCCTCCGTGGAAACAAGCAATGGGAGAAGAGCTCAAGGCTTTGGAAGATAACTGCACGTGGAGTCTTGTTCGGCTTCCTCAAGGAAAGAAGGCTGTTGGAAGCCGATGGATATACAAAATCAAGTTCAAAGTTGATGGCTCTATAGAAAGGTACAAGGCTCGTCTTGTGGCTCGCGGCTTCACTCAGACTTATGGGGTCGACTATAAAGAAACATTTGCTCCTGTTGCCAAGATGAACACCGTGAGGGTTCTTCTCTCTGTGGCGATAAATAGTGGATGGTCTCTCTACCAAATGGATGTAAAAAATGCATTCCTTCATGGAGAACTTCAAGAAGAAGTCTACATGCAACTTCCTCCAGGCTATGGTCCTCTAAAGGATAACTGGTGTGTAAACTGCACAAGGCAATATATGGGTTGAAGCAATCACCTCGAGCTTGGTATGCCAAGCTTAGCTCTGTGATGACCACGATCGGTTTCACACACAGTGATGCTAATTCTTCCCTGTTTGTCCGCACAAATGAGAAAGGGAAACTTGTGGTTCTTATATATGTTGATGATTTGATCATCACTAGAGATAGTGCTGCAGAAATTGCAGACCTGAAGCAGACACTACAGCAAACATTTGCCATCAAGGATTTAGGGAGGTTGAAGTACTTTCTAGGAATAGAGATGGCAACTTCCTCCAAAGGATTGTTTATCCATCAACGAAAGTATGTGATGGATCTACTCAAAGAAGAAAAAATGCTTGATTGCAAGCCTGCCACCACACCTGTTGACTGCAAACTGAAGCTCAACGTTGATGGAGAGGCCATACCCGATGTAAAGCACTATCAAAGACTGGTGGGACGACTCATTTATCTCACAATCACTCGACCAGATATTACCTATGCTGTTAGCATGGTCAGTCAGTTCATGCATGCACCTACTGTGCATCATATGCACATTGTCAAAAGAATCTTGCGTTATCTCAAAGGTTCCATCGGTCGAGGGATTCTCATGAAGAACAATCAGTCTACTAATATTTCCGGCTATACAGATGCAGATTGGGTAGGGAATGAAGTCGATAGAAAATCTACAACTGGCTACTGTATATTTGTTGGTGGAAATCTCGTTACCTGGAAGAGCAAGAAACAACAAGTTGTTGCTCGCTCAAGAGCAGAGGAGGAATATCGGGCAATGGCGGTCACGGCGTGCGAATTAATATGGCTTAAAGGTTTGCTCTTTGACCTAGGCTTTCCTAGTTCTGCACCCATGTTTCTTATGTGTGACAATCAGGCAGCTATTCACATTGCTGCTAATCCTGTGTTCCATGAGAGAACCAAGCATATTGAGGTGGATTGCCATTTCATTCGGAATCAAGTTCAATCTCAAGTTATCAGCACTGTTTTTACAAGAAGTCATGATCAGCTTGCAGATCTTTTCACCAAACCACTGTCATCAGTTCATCTACATCGTCTTTTAAGCAAGCTTGGATCTACTAACTTACTAGATCCAGCTTGAGGGGGAGTGTTGAAATACATAAATAAATAGTTGCATGGCACATCGGGATGGTTTTGAATGATATCGAGTTCTTTGTTTACTCATTGGATTGGTTGTGCTCGTCGGGTTGGGCTGTATAACCCTCTTCGGGTTGGCTCCTCTGTCCAGCAGACTACTGCGTGCTCTCTACCTGGCTGCGTCGGCGTTTTTACGGCCTTGAGTGTTCTGGCTGGCACATTGCCTGGTCATCTTCCCTTGATTAAGAGATATTGGTGTGGCGATGTATTGGTAGTGTAATCTCCTTAATTTAAGGATTAGTTTGAAGCGTAGGTTTGATCACTAGAAGTCATTGGTATGGCCCAGGTTGTTTCTTTCTTTTCTATGCGTAGGTTTACTTAGTCACTAGAAGTCATTAAAGTAGCTAGGTTTGTCTCTTTCTTTTCTATATGTAAAACATACTTGTGTAAATTGAAACTCGAGAAATACAAAACAATTCATTGTGAACATTTCTTCAAGTTTAGTTACTTTTATCTAATTCAAGATAATCAGTGCCAATGAAGAGAGAGGGGCGTGGGTTGGCCCAAAAACGATTGTCGGACGATAAATTTGGCCAGAGAAACCTCAACATCGCCTAACTGTGATGCGAGGAGAGGAATTCCATCTTGAGAGATGGAGTGAAGGAATGTGTACTTCAACTTTAAAGTACGTATCTATTAAGCCTTGAACGAGTAGAATGATGTTTGCCTGACAACGTGTGTAGACGTTTATCTTTGTAAGCTTCTGTAGCTTGAAGTAATCAACATCCACGTCATCCTGGCGTCTTGGACATACAAATTCAAGTGTTTTCCGCAAACATCTCCACGTAAACGCCATGAACAAAGTAGGCAGAACCCTTCCAAAATACATCCATATAAATAAACTTATAATATAGTTGACTTTGAGCCAACGATCATCGCAGATATATTCAGAGATCATTACTCAACATCTCAGGCAGGTGATGAATAGAGGTGGAAATTCATCAATATGCCTAAGAATGATTTCATAGATACTCAACAAATTGCGAAGCATTCTTAACTGCTTAGTCGCAATAAATCTTTGACTGCCAATGGATCATGGGACGGTTCCAGCTACAGTTTCTAAGGTTGGGCTGATTATTCGATACAGCAAGGTTTTCGGTTTTAAGAGTACCAACAGCAAACCATGGACAAACTCGATACAAAAATGTAAGGATTACTCTTTGATTAATGGTCTCAAATTATTTACTAGATGATCTCCATCGTTTAACATTAGTTTTCTTCCGAATGAAGGAAAATAAATAAATTTTGCTAATTGATAATTCTACAATCATATATATATTCTAGGAGTAAACGGTGGAAAGGACAGGCTCAACAATCCTGACCAGCAGCAACTACTACTAGGCCCAGCATCGGTCATTGGTATGAACTGATCAGCAAATTGCAAACAAGCTTTTCTAAAATATGTATATTTTGTCATAGATATCTTCCAAAGAAGACCAAAGTGAATGAGCTCACTCGATTTGCGTCTGATCCTCCATGGTTTCTCTTGTCTTTCCCTGCATTAATTGTTCTTCAAATTAGAAATCGAATTTTTTTCTCCAGATCAAACTTTCTATGATTCTATCTCTCTAGCTATATCTCTTTTTTCTTTGTTTGGGAAAAGTATACATGCTATAAATATTTTAACATGCCGACAAACCAATGGATACTAAAAGTATGCTTCTAATTAGTATCCAATACATACGAGGTAAAATGGATTTTGCAGGATCTATATTGGCACTAATGCTTCCTTTTTGGAATCAGGATTGGGGAAAGCTACAAAGGATTGAAGGTACCCAAAAATCCTTTTATGAAAAAGTCATATACATATATAGGATCAATTATACAAATCGAAAATAAATATATTTTGCATGTTAATTTTTATACAGGAGAGACAGAAATGGTTGTGGAAGAGGTTGAAGAAAATATTGAGGTTGTAGAAAATTTAGCAACTGTGGCTGAGAAGGTGTCCGAGGACGTGGCCGATGAACTCCATATAATACCAAACTAAAGGAAAAAGGTTTTAATGGCAGAACACGTATTCAAGGTGGCTGCTCAAGATGCTCAACTAGCCAAAGATTTCATTAACAAGGTCTTGCAATGGCACTCCACCCCATACCATAATTCTTCGTACAATTTATTTACACTTTCGTTCTTCATTCTTTTTTCTCTTATTTTGGGGTTATTTTCTTTACTATCTGTATGTACATGTGACTGATGTATATATATCTGTTATTCTAAATATAGGTGCAAAACGTTGAAGCATGATCTGGAAGACTTTGAGACAATAGCAGAGTCCGTTGTTGATAATAATAACAAAGAATAAGATTGCGAAGTGAAGAAAGAAAATGAATATTTAGAAGGAGACATGTATATATTATTGTACGTTTTCGTGATAATAGGTCACCTGTAGAGGAAATCAGAAAATTTTATGAAACTTAATCAAGTGGTTTCATCATACTTCATACTTCATGCATTCGATTTTATTTTTTCGTACAAAAATGTTAAAAATGTTTTTCTTATTCTTTCCAATTCAATTAGCATTAATGTTCTTTGTAGACAATTAAGTTTTGCAACTGAAGGAAATTCTTTGGCAAGCTAGAACATTTAAGCATGGCAAACAAACTAATTAACTCTTAACTAGAAGCATGCACTCAAAAGCAATTATAATCTCAAGACTTTCAAGGTCTAGTGAGTGGTTAACCAAGACTCTTTCAAGTAATAAAGAGATGGTATGAGCCAATTACCCTTGAAGCAAATTCTTGTTTACACATGTAAATCACCCAAGTGAAGGGCCTTCAAGTTCACTCCAATCTCCTCGAATGTTTGCTTGATTGTTTTGCCTCTTTCTTCCTTGATTTAATCCTTCTAGATTTGTTGGATTGATTCTCCAAAACTTCCAAAGTTGCAAGCCTCTAAGTCTTTTACACCAAAAAAGATGAAGTGTAAGAGTTGATGAACACTAGTAGAAAAAAGTACTTGGGCGACAAAAAAATTTCGTGGCTCAAGGTCCCATTCGTCACCTAAATGTTGGGCGACCATTAATTCGTCGCCCAAAGGCCGTCGACCAAGACTTTGGGCGGCAATTTTTCCTTCGTCGCCCAAATTCACCTTTGAGAAAGCGTGAGAAATATTTAAATCGCCCAATTCACCTTTAGGCGACGAAATTATTTTCGTCGACCAAAATATTTATTTTTTTTATTTTTAAAAATTTTAATTTTATTTTTTTTCCCTTAATTAATTGGTATTTAAAAGACAATACAATATAATACACAATGTAAAAAAAAAACAAATTTGATTATAAAAAAAAATGTACGTACAAAATATTTAATAATAAAAATAAATTAAAATCTTAAAACGAATTAACTAGCTAGTGAGGGGGCTGAGAATCAGATGATGGCGTATTCAATGAAATGCCGGACGATTGGAGGGCGTGTAAAATTTGGTTCATCCAAGCCTCCTGAGACGCGAACTGAGCCACGAGACGGCTTTCCTGAGACGCGATGTAAAAATTAGCACAGAAGAAGGCATTTGTAAGGAATCTCAAATCAGTTTAAGACCTCTATATACAAGCTGGACTTTTTTCCTTTTGCCAAAACCTTAAGCCCCTTAACTTGAAAGTATTTGAACAGGTCAACTATTTAAAGTTATTCAATATTCATGCAATATATACAAATAATTCACAAGAGGATGACTATCTTTTATTGGTTATAAACTATTTTGTCATACAATATTGGCCAAAGGTTCTGAGTAATGAGCCTGCCCAAAAATGAAAATTGAATAGCACGAAATAAAGACTCTAGGACGAGTGTAATCAAATTTTATCGAAAAGTCTGCCTAGAATCAGAAGAACAACCATGCTGAGAGGATGAAAGTTCCTGAGTTTTCTCACTGTATATTTTTCGTTATGGTTAAATTTCCAACAGTGAAAAACATAATATAAATAAAAAAACAGAAAGCTGAATGGGGTTACTCACCCAATAAGAATGATAATGGACGAAATACTATTTCCAACACTCCGGGTATTTCCCAAATCAAGATAACCGCAAGAAAGCATCCGAGAATCTTCAAAGCCATCACTGATCTGATCTCATTGTACTTGCTAAAGATGCCAAGGGCTCCATACACCATAAGAGTATACAGAGTGTGCATTGGACAGATGTAATAGAGCATATAGTCATTGTTAAGCACAATACAGCAAAACGCCACAAAAAAATTCAGCCGCCACATCATCTGCATTGTACAATAAAGTATACAAGCATTTCAGATCATTGTCATAATACTCCCCAAGGACATTTGCGAGAACATACTGCCCAGAACTACATTTTACCTGAGCAAAGCGGGCGAGGCTAAAATCCTTTCTAATGTAGTAATAGGAAAAGTTTCCAAATCCAGTCATCCAAACATATGCAGCAATAAAGATACGTATTGCATTGTAAATCTCACTAGCAGCAAAGTAATGGTACATTAGAAATAGGACATGCCAAGAAGCAAAAGAGATGAATTATACTCATAGTATGTTCAACTGGAAGAAAACTAAAGAGTACCGTTGTAGGTTGTCGCAACTCATATCTGATTCTAAATGAATAAAAAGCCAATCAAATCTACAGATTCATTCTAGCATATAAAAGCCCACCTTCATTTCCTCATCAGAAATCCCAATTCACATTTCCTCTCAAATCCATCTCTCTTTCTAAACCTCCACTTTCTCTCTCTAAAACCCTTAATTTCTCGGTCTAAACTCGCCACAGAGGCTTAGGCAAGAACTGGCTAACTCTCAGGAAGCTCTGGAAGACACTGATTCCAGCAATCAAAGGGTGGTGCTCGCCCTTTATGACGCCCTGAGCTCCCGCGACGTGGACACGGTGCACCAGATCGTCGCCCCCGACCTCGAGTGGTGGTTCCATGGTCCGCCGACCCACCAGTTCTTGATGCGCCTCCTCACCGTCTCCCAAAACGAATCGTTTCAGTTCGTCCCCCAGTCCATCGCCTCCTTTGGCCCCACCGTCTTCGTCGAGGGCTGCGACCGCGACTGCTCCATTTCCTGGGTCCACGCCTGGACCCAGAAACCCTAGATTCCCAAATTGAAACTAAAACTAGAACAAAACAGAAAAATCAACCCAAACCAATGAAGAAACGAAGAAACCCAAAGTCGGAGCAGAGAAATTACCAGAAGCGGAGGAGGAAGAAGGAAGAAGAACTCGCGGCTGATGTTCGATAGTCTAGGTCTGAGCTCGTGGGTCAATTTTGGATCTGCAGATCGATGGAGGGAGCAAGAAAGAAGAAAACTGAAAAAAGAAATAGCACGGGTGAAGATAACTTATAGGCCTTTGGGCGACGAACTGCTTTCGTGACTCAAACAACTAATTTCGTCGCCCCAATTTTCATTAAAATTTAAATGAGGCCAAAAAATAGGGCGAGTAAAATTTTAAAGTTTAGGCGACGAAACAGATTCGTCGCCCAAATGTACGCAGGTTTTGGGCGACAAAATATTCGTCGCTCAAACAAACATGAGGCGACAATTCAGTGTTTCGTCGCCTAAAATTAAGAAATTTTTCACCATTCATTATTCTAGTCTCCTAAATAATGACTTATGCATTTCATATTGAAGTAATTTTTGTACAGAATGATCTTGAAGACAAGATCTACATATTCAACGGTTCAGATTTAAAGAAATAAATATGTATGTGTGTTTACAAATTAACAGTTGTCCGAAAAATTATCTTACAGTGTGAAATTCATAATAAATAATTGAGAAGTGGGAAAAATATGTAAAAAATACACAAACACTCGTAACGACAAGGCGTACAACTGTCGTTAAAGTTTCATCTCCAAAAGATTAACACTAGATACCATGAAAGGTATATTCTTTTTTAACCGTCGATCAACGTTTACGTGTACATTCCCTTATTATCTCCGTAGTTATTTTTTTCATCCCGACTTTTTTTTGAAAACATGATCTTTTACTAAATTCAATAAAATGAACGGTTCAGATCGTTCATAAAATGTCCCCATATTCATAGTTTAGTGAAAAGTATGATGATGTTATATATTGTCTATAAACTTTATAACGTCCTATACAAATTTGACGTAACTATAAAGATGGGAACATAATATGAATGATCTGAACCGTTCATCTTATTGAATTTAGCAAAAGATCATGTTTTCAAAAAAAGTAAGGATGAAAAAAATAACTACGGAGATAATAACCGAGCGTAAACGTAAACGTTATTCGACGGTTAAAAAATAATATAGGCTTCATGGTTTCTAGTGTTCAATTTTGGGGACGACACGTAAACGAAAGTTGTAAGCCTTCTTGTTACGAGTGTTTGTATAATTTATACAAATTTGTCCCCCTTTTCAATTATTTATTACGAATTATTGTATTGTTAGGGGATTTTTAGGTTTGGGCGACGAACTGTAGTGGTGGCCCTTGGGATTTTGGGCCACGAATTATTTTTGGTCGCCTGAGCCATCTTTGGGCGACGAACTGCAGTGGTGGCCCTTGGGATTTTGGGCCACGAATGATTTTTGGTCGCCTGAGCCATCTTTGGGCAACGAATAAGATTATTCGTCGCCTATTTCACTTTTGAGCGACGAATTTTTTTGTTGCCTATGGTTTTGTCGCCTAAAAGTAATATGGGCGACGAAAAATTGTCGTCGCCTTAGGTTTTGTTGCCTTAAGTTCCTTCAGGCGACAAAAAGTTTTGTGGCCTAAAGTTTTGTCGCCTAAACTCTCTTTAGGCGACGACATGGTTTTTTCGTCGCCCAAAGTTTTGTCGCCCAAGCCATTTTTTCTACTAGCATGGCTTTCTCTTCCCAAGATCCTAACTTGTTTCTTTTACATGACTTTCTCTAACAATACTCTTGGTATTTTTTAACAGCGCTCTTACATGAATAACTTCTATAGCGCCAGTCCATCGCAACAATAACGTCCCTTGCTAATGATACACCGTCATATGTACGCAAGTTTTTCTCTGCAT
>CM031080.1:14813775-14988199 GCA_018257905.1 Gillenia trifoliata | reverse complement strand
TGATGACCAAGCTGATTGGCTCTAGTGCAAGTGGGAGATTGTTGGAAATGTGCCCTAAAACCAATCATATGATGATACTTTACGGACATTTCAAATGTTAAACTAATTTAGTTTAATATAAAGGGCAATGATTATTGTTTAAAGTAGTCTCATATAAATGTTATATGCTTAAACAATAAGTCCAAGGAATATGTGCTTATGAGAATGTAATCTAAACAAGTTAGGTTCATGAGACCATTCTCGTTCATAGACATATCCTAAACGTTCCTGATCATAGGATTGCCAATTGGGCATTGACAGTCCGTTAAGATCAGTACATGTTATGTCTTCTCTCAGGGAGAGTGACTAGTCTCGAGTCATTGGTGTAACTGACACCAAGACAAGCATGTAGGTGCTTAATATAGAATGAGTCCACTGAACACGATCAACCATGAGTTTTCATGATCATGTCACATGAGAACTCATAGTTGGGATAATGCAAATTAGTCCTTTGACCTGAGGCATCACAGTTGTCTTGTGGTGAGGTCCTTGATCTTTGATTATGTCAAAGTCACCCCATCCGAGGGTGTCCACGGCATAGTTGGGGTTAAGCTACTTAGCCATGGAGGCAAGTGAATGCGCAACAAGGGATCTCTAACCTTCAAACCGTTTGAGGGAGAATACTCTATGATATGATTAAGAATCTCTGGCCAGAGTATGAATAAGATTTAGGAAGTCGTTCCAAATCATATTCAAGGTAATCATATAAGTAAAGGAATCACATTGGATAGTAGACATGAATAAACTATCATCTCAAACAATGTGGTCGAGAGTATTGTATTAGAGAAGGACCGTATTGCATTGCAATCCTAACTGAATAGGTTCTCCACCTCTTCTGATTAGCTTGGGTAGCCATGACATACTGCTAGGTGTCACTCATGGTTTGTTGATGCCCTATAAGTGTATAATCACTTAAGGGAGAATTGAAAGTATGTTTCAATTCAGAATTGATTTGAAAGAGTTCTAGTCCTCCACTGCCTCGCTAAAAGGAACCTAATGGATCGTACACCGAGTAAGGTAGAGTTTGATGAAACAATGGAGATGAGTAAGAATAATTAAATGGTTTAATTATTTATGGCAAGGATTAATTAATATGTTAATTAATCAAACGAATAAGTTCGTTATAGACCTCGGGTTAGTTTTGGGCTTCATGGCCCAATGGGCTTCGAACGTCAAGCCCATTGACTTAAGTTGTATGACAACTTAATGACTAATAATACATTAGGGCCCAAAGAGCCCAATGAACCCACATGGCCGGCCATTTGAGAATGTGTAGCAAACTTGCTTTAATTGCAAGTTTGCCACTACATTGTGAAAAAGGTTATAAAGGAAACTTTATAACATTTCATACTTAGTGGTTTTCTTTTGGGAGTATGGATGAGAGTGAAAGCTCTCTCTTCTCTCAAAGAGGTCAGCTCCCTAGAGGAATTTAGCTAGCAATCTTCTTCCTCTAGGGCACTCATCTTCTCATTAAGGCTCTCCTTGGTGTGGAGACTTAGAGGTTCCCTACTTTGGGAACTTGGAGAAATCTATTCCACCATCCTCATCCAAGCAAGGAATGAAGGCCCTCTCCATGGGTGATTAGCCTTTGCTTATGCAAAGAGGAATCTTCAAAGGTATATGATTTCACAACTCAAATTGTGCTTGAGTTTTTGTAATGGTTCACCATATCTACTAGGCATAGAAGTTCTTGGGTAAAGTTTTGAATTTGAATGCATACAAGCATGATTCCGCCAATTAACTGTTAATTGCATGCTAATGATGTTGTTCAAATGAACTTGGTTTTACGAAAATTTCCCTTCAAGTGGTATCAGAGCCTAGGTCTAGTAGATTGGTGAATCCTTTTGGGTTTTGTGATTACATAGTTTGTGATTTAAATGTTGTAATTGTTACAAGATTTATTCTTGCTTCTTTGAATGTAAATTTTGTTGGAAAATTTGCCATCTCAAATGTTGTAGATGTAGTTCATATGAGCATGAATTTTGGAGCTAAAATTTGGTGCCATTTGTTTTTGGGAAATTCGGCCAAATCCAAAGGTTGGATTTTTGGGTTCTTGTTTGACTTGTTAAAATGGTTTTAAAGTGACATGTGGAACCCCTAAGTGCCCTATTATGGTAATATGTTATTTCCCTTAAGTTTGACTATTTTTGGAAGTGTTTTTGGATGAAAAATGTTCATGGAACTCTTGTGGGTTTTCATGAATGTTCTTCATTGTTCTTGAAATGTTCTTGGCAAAGACAAAAAGTTTGGTGGTTTGATTCAAAATGTTTGTTGTTTTTCAAAAAGTTTTGGTTTGTTTTTTGATTGGTGATGGATGATTTATGTTTTGTGATTGAAAAATTTTCAACCCATTCCAATCACCTTACAACCGATACCAATCAAACTTACAAACCTTACCTTTCACTATTCAACCCATACCTTGTCTTCCACTAAAATTTTTCCACTTCCTTTTTCTCCCCATAACCGGCCACTCCTATAGTGGGAGTATTTTTGGGGCTTTATGCAATTACATAAAGTTTTGATACTTTTGTGTATTTGCACTTTGACCCGAAAGTTTACGTTTTTTACGTAAAGGCCCAAAATCACTAAAGGGCAAATTGTTTTGTTCCTTTAATGAAGTTTTTGTAAATGTTGAAATTTTTGGGTTCTAGTTGTAATAACATGAAGTAATGGACTTTTATGTTTTTACAAAGTGACCCCAAAAGTTTATGTTTTTGCAATATGGCCCAATAGTTGAGGTTATTGCAATTTGGCCCAAATTGGATGAGAACAAAATGGTTTTGTCTCTTCAAATGAGAATTGGATTTTCATTTCATTTAGCTCCATATAAAATCAATTCTATGGATACAAAAAAAACCAAATGAAAATGTTGCATTCGTCTTTAATTAGTTAAAGCGTTAATTAATTAAAGAAAGGGTGATTATGAACCTAAGCCTACGATAATTGAGCTATGTGAAAGGCCGTCTCAAATTTGTTTGAACCATGGGAATGTGTAGATTAGATTTTAATTTTGGCTGTAATTTGATATGATCAAATGTTGTAAAAGAGCATAAGCTCTTCTTTACTTTGTGTACTCCTTTCTTGTTTTATTTGATATACATGAAATTGGAGTAGTTGAGTCCAACGCTCAATAAGACAACACGCTTTAATGTGATTAAACGCTTAACTAAAATCAATCACCATCCCTAGACCGAGATCCAACACTAGGCTCGTATTGGATCAAATCAAAGGTTCATAGTCATCCTAAGGCCCTAAGGCAACTATATACTCCTTCAATAAATGCAAATCTTATGTTAGTAGTACCATATATTCTTGCTTTAAAAACCGTTTTATAAGCTAAGCGGGAATATTATATACTACTAAATCACTCAAATGGACCAATAGTTGCAATAGGACCAAATTGTTTTAATAAGATTAAAATGATTATTTATATGTGATGAGACCTAAAAACCCTCAAACCATTATTAAGTTGACAAGCGTGAGAGTGCTTTGAACACTCTTTCGTGGCCTTCCACCGTGGTAGGCTCCAATCGTTTGTGACTTGTACACCGACTTCACCCTATCATGGGGGAGTACAAAGTGCATGCTTACACTCAGGAGGAGTCTATATGCATACATGATGTTGTGAAGGTAGGCAACAAGAATGATCCACATCATATCATTGTGAGGTTGTTCTTGAACCCCTACCCGAACTTGCATGGTGGGAATGACTTAACTAAGTGCAATGGTGCCAACATCATATCATTGTGAGGCATCATTCTCTAGAGGCCAAATAAGATGGGTACTTACATTAGATGTAAATGAGTAAGTGTACTCTCTCATTATTATTATTGCTAGCCAACATCATATCATTGTGAGGTGGGCTTGGTAATAGTGAGCCTCCCATACCCTACTAAGAGTTTCCTCCAAAACTCTCGAATTCCGATGAGGGATATGGAATTTGCTAAAATAGTGGGTGGTGCTATTTGATTTAAAGACCTGGATCAAATGGCTTAAAATCAATCAATCTATTTTCGTTATGTATTTATTTACCGATATATTTGCAAACGCTATCCATGACTTGACAAACAAAAGCCGAAAGCCTTAGTTTCCGGACTTGGTACCACAATCCCATAGATTGTCTTGAATGGATTGTATATGTACCTAAGTAGTCTCATTCTCACAATCTTCCTTTTGATAACATATCATTGGAAGAACATGTTAGATAGTTGGACGTTATGTTTGGAACATAATGGTTGTTTGACAAAAATAGTCCATAAAGATGGACTTATGATGATTTTGAATCATTGAATGTTAAAGTGTTAAACCAATTAAGGAGACAGAAACAAGGCAAGGACTTCACTTTTGAGTCCCTATCCAAATGGTTCACTAAGTTTATTGTAAACTATGTAGTGAACAATAACTACACTCTCTCCAAAATCGTTTGATGTGTATAACACAATTGAAATAAGTTTCAAGAAAGATAGTGGGAGTTTAGGGACCATGACTATTGTAGTCAATGGAGAAGTCAAATGAAGAAGGCAAATTAACTCCAAGGGAACAAACTTTATTTATGAAAGGATGGACATTGGGAGGGGTATTTGCAAGTATTGACTTGCAAGTGTCAAGAACACATCTTTCGAAGGTGTTGTAAATGCTCTTGAATAATTCAAGACAGTTGGTTCCTCTACTTGAATGCTTGATTCTGTATTTGTGACTATGTTTTACAATCGTTGTAAAAGTGTGGCAAATAAGAAGTAGAAGATTAATGAGAGAAGAGAAAGTACTTCACATTCGGAACGTGAATCAAATATAGATCTCTGCGAAAGCAGATAGTACTTACTTCCTCATATGAACTACCAAAGTAATTGGATTATTGTAATCTAATAGATTGTCTCTATAGTAGAGATGATGTGGTAGTGTTAACTGTCTAGAATGGAACGATGCTTAAAACCCAAAAGGTTACAAGGTAGTGACTAATCCCAACTGAATTGTGACACCTCTAAAAGCATAAATTACGAGTTGGTCATAGATGGATGCTTTGGATCGTTAGATCCGGATCCAATGCCTTCTTGTTAAAACTGTATAGAGGCGAAATGTTCGAATCTTTATTCTTTTGGAAAGAATAAAGAATCACAAAGTTGTTGAGATTAATTCACTTAGATGTTAGTGGCACATGACCACAACTTAATACTACTCATATTATATGACATTCACCGAAGATCACTCTCGGTTGGACTATCGTGCATTTTGAATTAACACAAGTCCGAATACTTTGCAAAAGGTTTCAAAGAATTCAAGAATGTAAGTTGATGAGTAAGATATCTAAAGTATGTACTTCCTTAGATTTGATCCAAGGAAATATAACACTTTAGAAGAGTTTTCCTTGAAAGATATCAAGGAAAATTAGCATCATAAGATAATAGTTTTCTCCATTAGGAGAAGAACGAACTCGAATAAGATTTGGTTCGTTGGATGATTATCAAATACCCATATATAGGATATATATATACTTCTAAGACAATACGATTGTCAATTAGAATATCTTCCAAAGTTTTCATGACTCCATAGGATGTAGTTGGAAAGAAAGACAAGTCTTAAGCATGTTAAGATTTGGGGTTGTGTGCTAATAAGCAATATTGTTTGAGAATAATCTTGTGGGATATCCTTAAATTAACCTTTGGATATCACTTCTATTAACCAACTAACAAATGTTGTTTGTTGGGTAGTTCATTGTAATCCTACACTAGGATTTGCCTAAGATAGAGCAAGTGAACGAGAAATAGAATTCAAAGAATAGGTTCTTTGTGGGACAAGATGATAATCAACAAATATAACAACCTAGTTCCAACAACAATAGCTCCAAGGTAATCAAGAAGGATTTGTAAACCGTCTCAGTTGAATGGTTTGAACTTTATGACTTTGTCATAGAGTTACACCTCTTAATTCGAAAGAATTAAGAATGAAAATCCTTATGATTACATTGAGTATGTATACGACACATACTCAAGGAAATGGTATAGTACCATTTGACTCGAAATAATGAAACCTACATAGCTAATTGGTAGCTTAAGGTGACTACAATCAAAGAGATTGGTTGACTTGGAAGAAACCATCTTTGATGTAGTCTTGGTTTCTATTAATTCGAAGATTGTTAGCTACAACTTAACAATGATTCAATGTTTGGACATAATATGGGTTTCCGAAACCATTATCAAGATTGTCTTGATAATATATGTCTAAAACTAGAAATCACATGACATGTAAAGTTGTAGAGATTCATCCATCTTGAATCTTAGCAAGCTAATGGGAGCTATAAGCATTTTATGAAAGAAAGATCAAATCGTTTGATTTCTCATAAAGATGTAAATGAATCTTTTGTCTACTAGGTTTACAAAAGATTAGTGGGAGTTAATCATATTTCTAAATTTGAACATATATATGATATATATTAATTTTGGAAATGAAAGAAATTCTTCTTCATTAAAGTTATGACTTTAAACAAATGTATATGGGAGACATAGTCTATAAACATGGAATGGAAATCTATAATGATAGATTTCAGGATATAATTGGATTATATCAATCCCTAATGATAGACGAAAGATGCTAGGAAGTTTCTCATATGATGATAAGCTTCAAATGTAAGGACAACTCTAGTAAGACTAGGAGATTGCTCTTCTCAAAGGGAACGTACCCTTTGACTCCCAAAGAAATAATGCGTAAATAGAATCCTTTATGCATACGCAAAAGGGTGATTTATGTATTTCATATTGTATGAAAAACGTTGATATGAGTTGTACCTAGAACGGTACAAGACGATATCAATGCAAGCCCAGGATCAGAACCATGGCAACTGTCAAGTGAATCCTTAAGTATTTAAGAAACACTAAAGGATGGATTCCTCAAGAATGAGGAAGAATTAGAGTAACGCAATGGAAGCGTATATGTATTAGATTATGAATCTAATCCATCATTGAATATCTCTTTATTATGACTAAAGAGATATTTGGGTGGAAACATTAAAAGTAATGATTTTAGTGTGTTTCATCGTGCATGCAAAATATATACCGCCATATAGAAGCTTACAACGTTGTTGTTTGGATGGGAAAGTTCATTTATGAACTCTCTATTCGGTTCCAACCAGAAAGTGTTATTAGTGTGCCGACACTACGACACTAATGGGGCGATAGCTCAAGCCAAGGAATCAAGGTCTCATCAAGATCCGAACTCAAATGAGAGACTGAACCACATGATTGAGAATCATGTATAATGGTGAAGTCGTTAATCTCAAGGTTGCTTCTATGGATAACATATAGATATCCACTACCTAGGCCTACTACTCAGCCATTTATGAAATGAATTCAGAAGAGGCATCATCATTGATGACCAAGCTGATTGGCTCTAGTGCAAGTGGGAGATTGTTGGAAAAATGTGCCTAAAACCAATCATGTAGTGATGCTAGGACATTTCAGATGTTAGGCCTAATTTAAGTTTAATATAAGGGCAATGATTATTGTTTAAAGTAGTCTCATATAAATGTTATATCATGAAACAATAAGTCAAGGAATATGTGCTTATGAGAATGTAATCTAAACAAGTTAGGTTAATGAGACCATTCGTTCATAGACATATCCTAAGCGTTCTGATCATAGGATTGCCAATTGGAGGCATTGTGATCAGGTAAAGATCAATTACATGTTATATCTTCTCTCAGGGAGAGTGACTAGTCTCGAGTCATTATTGTTGTGACACCAAGACAAGCATGTAGGTGCTTAATATAGAATGAGTCATGAACCACGTTGACCGCGGGTTTTCCGCCAGTCATGTCACATGAGTGCGTAGTTGAGATAATGCAAATTAGTCCTTTGACACGGGCGTCCACGATTGTCTTGTAAATTTGAGGTCATGATCTTCGATTATGTCAAAGTCACCCCATGGGGGTGTCCACGGCATAGTTGGGGTTAAGCTACTTAGCCGGCGGTGAATCTGTGACAAAGGGATCTTTAACCTTGAAGTAGTTTGAGGAGAATGCTGCATGATATGATTAAGAATCTCTGGCAGTATGAATAAGATTTAGGAAGTCGTTCCAAATCATATTCAAGGTAATCCATATAAGTAAAGGAATCACATTGGATAGTAGACATGAATAAACTATCATCTCGAACAATGTGAGTGAGTATTGCTTGTAGTAGAGAAGGAACCATATTGCATTGCAATCCTAAATTTGAATAAGTTCTCCACCTCTTGATTGGCTTAGTTAGCCATGACATACGCTGGGTGTCACTCATGGTTGTGGATGCCCTATAAGTGGCACTAATCAACAGGAAATTGAGAAGTATGTTTCAATTGAATTGATTTGAAGAGTTAATCCTCCACTTTACCTCGCTAAAAGGAACCCTAATGGATCGTACATAAAGGTAAGGTAGAGTTTGATGAAACAATGGAGATGAGTAAGAATAATTAAATGGTTTTAATTATTTATGGCAAGAGATTAATTAATATGTTAATTAATCAAGCAAGGCAAGATTAAATTATAGACCTCGGGTTAGTTTTGACTTAGGCCCAATGACAAACGTCAAGCCCATTGGCTTAAGTTAACTATGTGACAGCTGACTAATAATACATTGGGAGCCCAAAGAGCCCAATGAACCCCACGTAGCGTGGGTTTTGAGGAATGTGTAGTAAACTTGCTTGAATTGCAAGTTTGCCGCTACGTTGTGAAAAGGTTATAAAAGGAAACTTTATAAATTTCTGCATACTTAGTGGTTTTCTTTTGGGGAGAATGGATGAGAGTTAAAGCTCTCTTCTCTCAAAGAAGGCCGGCTCCTAAAGTGGTGCTTCTATGATCTTAACCTCTGGCGTAATGCCTAAATGAGGCTCTCCTTGGTGTGGAGACTTAGAGTTCCCACTAGCACAGGAACTTGGAGAAATGTTTATTCCACCATCCTCGTCAAGCAAGGAATGAAGGCCCTACTCCATGGGTGATTATAGCCTTTGCTTATGCAAAGGAATCTTCAAAGGTATATGATTTCACAACTCAAATTGTACTTGATTTTTGTAATGGTTCCACCATATCTACAGGCATGAAGTTCTTGGGGTAAAGTTTTGAATTTGAATGCATACAAGCATGATTCACATGAGTGTTATTAATTGCATGCTAATGATGTTGTTAGGCTGGAGGAGCTTAGTTTCTGAAAATTTCCATATTTATTTGGATGGGCACAGTTCATAGCATTTGGTGCCTGCTTTAGGCTTTGGGCTGTGCTTTGCACCATGCACAACTCTGAGCCAAAAAAAAAAAAATCTTTCTTTTGGCTCCTTTTGGCACATCTGCAGAAATTTAAATCGATAGTTAGGCTTTTAATTTTCCTTTTTCTCTCTTATTTGGTGTGGTCTTGAGTTACCAGTAACCTCTTATCAATTGTTGGCATGTACTGACAACTTCTTGTTTGGGCACAACCAAACTTGGCCTGTGAAGATTATTTTGGGCGCTGACACTCACACATCATGGGCCAAGTTGCCCACTTCTAAAGACTTCAAGCCCCATAGGATTATATTACGCAATTTTATTTATTTTTATGTTTAACAATTAAGATTGCATATATGTTATGCTTGTATATTGCATTTCTTGCAGTCTTTTCATGAACTTGAAGTTGAGTTTTTAATTCGAACTTCGTAGTTTGAAAAGTGCCATAGAAACTTTTTTATGTTTCCTAAAACTCACCACTCATGTGAGACCAAAAAGTTTCTCCATGATTGATCACTTTGACAAACCACATACAATATTAACCCCAGAACTGAATGTTCTAACTACTTAATGATATGGAGGAATTTTAACTTCCCACATAAGCACCAGCATGATCTTGTTCCACTCCATCGTGGATTTTTGACATAAAAAATTCCATTTCTAGCGACATGGAAGTTTTACAGCACGGAAACTACTTTATGTGGGCGAGTTGTGAAGCTTCCTTGACTCACGAGAAGCTAAGAAACACAGTAGCGTAATAATCGTAAGATGGGAAATAAATAAGCCTACGCGTGATCTTCCATTCGAAAACTTATGCAGAAGCATTTATAAATCGAAGTACCTCGATGATTCTAGCTCTTTGACTCTCTACGAGCCGTTCCAATCATGAAAAAATGATCTTGCAAAATAGAGACATATTTTACTGACGCAAGGTATGATTGAATACATCTCACGAATAGGTTCAATTTTTGATTTATAAATATGGTGAATTTTTGGTAGAAGAAGATTTTCCTCGTACATCCATTGCCCCTTTTAACATACTCTTGAAACCTTTTATGAGAGCGAAAGTTCACTAAATTCTGGTTTGATTACTACCATTGCTGCATTTAAAAGCCTGACGGTGAAAGAGGTACCACAGGTGATTAGGCTGGGGAGAGTGCAGAAGGCAGTATAGACAGCTTCGGCTGGAGGCCTGCCGAATGGTGTGACCAAGCTTCAACTAGAGAGTCTCACAAGATGGCCTTACCTTCGACGAGGATGTCACAGAAAGATCACCTTTCTGCTTTAGCTGATTATACAAGGAACCTGAGCTGCCTTGACAGGCGCCTCACAGAGATCCAAGCTCATCCATCTTGAGGATGCGAGTCTTTGAATAGTGGTAGAATCAAGTGCCAAGGGGGTGGCATCACGACCAAACCACCGCGATCCCTTGGCAACTAAGACCAAAAAATTCAAGACTAATGGGCGGTATTCTCGAACCTCGATGCATTACCAAACTCTATTTTTATTTTGATAGAATAGATCATTGGTTATGCACTTATTTGTGCCCTTACCAATGTGTTAAGAGAAATCTGATTCCTATAGTCAATCTATGAGACTAATTTTACTTAACCTAACATATGGAAAAAGCAGGAATTTTGACATGGAAATGTATTTATGGAACCACTATCCAAATTTGGTTTTACTTTGTGAACAATTTCCTAGTTCTTGGATTCCAAGTTTGGTGTATATTTTAGTTATGGATATTTCTGCAATATGAGTTAATTGAATCATGTTTTCTTACATGTAGTAAAATTCAATTAACATGTGATAAGGTATAAATGTGGGAAGTTAGTTATGCGGATGAATGTGCTCACAGCGCCACCAACCGTACCTAAATCACCCACTCTTGCAACAAATTCCAGGTCTATCTAACCCGATTCAAAGGGCATTGGCACGCTCCTCATTGTATTAATGATCTTTGAATTGATTAAGGGCTTTTATATTCTCTTCACGAAAAGAGCGTCATTGAGTTTAGGATATTGAAGGCTTGTTGATCATAAGAAACCAGCATGAAAATCACAGGTGAAGTATCTTTGCATCACCACCAAAATATGAGCTGAGTGACACACCCCGCCTCGATACCGCGTGGATATGGGTTAGAAATGTTTGGCCGAAATACTAGTAGAAGTAGCGAAACCATTAAATGCATGACAACCCCACTTAGTTTAAGTAATTTACATTGACATAAAGTTTACGAGAATTTAATGTCAATATGCAAGGTTAAATTACTAATTTGAATCATGAAACAAAATAATAAATCAAGTTCACAGAATCTCTATCCATATACTTGGGGATAGGATATTATTAAAGAAATTGAACAAGAATAATAAATCTACTACATGGTGGGGAATAGAATCGTTGCCA
Organism: Gillenia trifoliata; assembly: GCA_018257905.1. Lineage (NCBI taxonomy): Eukaryota > Viridiplantae > Streptophyta > Magnoliopsida > Rosales > Rosaceae > Gillenia > Gillenia trifoliata. Next base: position 14,976,525 of record CM031080.1, on the reverse strand, counting down.
CTCCTTGCCTGCGACTACACCAAATGTCTATCACTAGGTCACAGGCGCAAAAACAAGGTGAGTGGGCGAAAATAAAAGTTTTTCTAAATACTTTTCCTGTAGCGTAAAGTAGCTTTATTTTGAAATCCAATATATTATAAAATCCCCATACTATCATAATATGTAATAAAATCATACTATAATATAAATATATAAGAGGGTTATGCAGTGGAAACTCTAGTAAATATCGTCATACTTCCATAAGTCATTTCATCAAATATATACCAATAGTATAGATAGAAGGAAACCAACACGAGTCACATATGCAATCACCATTATACGTGTTGAGCATTACTCTCAAACCCCGTGCAAGCACTTTACTTTTATCAATCAAATTGTACTCCTAGTACCACACATATATAAGCACTTGCGCAATAGCGCGTCACACACACAGAATCACTTACGTTGTAGAGGCCTCTTCCTGAAATAAACATAAGCGTAAGACAAGCTTACCTGCAAGGTAGCTACCGGGGACATTACCTGGAGTGCAGTGCGTGTGACCCGAGCATGTGTGGACTTGTCCCTCGGCCGTGGGAATGATCTTACGCAGTATTCTTAGTGAAAAAGCCATGCCGAGTGTGGTGAAAACATATAACATATACATCATGTGTAAAAAGTGAAATATCATAAACTTCATAATTTTAAATATTTTAAGCGTTGCATAAAATAGCATTCCTCGTAGGAGTCACTTGTATCAAATGCAATGTTCATTTGTTACATCCGTTAAGGAAATAATATTATTTTATTAACGAAGGTGCGAGGCGGCGTTTGCCGCCAGATTTGACCTTTGATTGACTTTGCGTCGTAACTTATACGACGCATTCCCTTATATTTTCTTGGCGGGCTCGTGCTTTCACGAAGCGGCGTGAAGCCGGCCGTCGCATCCGATCGGACTCACGAGGCGAATATTTTAGCGTTAATTTCGACATTTAGTATTTTAACAATTTGCAGGCTGTTTAGTTGGTAGGTGCTAGGGCCCGATTAGCGGCAGTATTCCTCTGCTAAATCCGCGATTTTGTGGGATGTTATGCAGGCTTGCTCAATTCAATGTATCAAACCACGTTTTTTGGTGTAAAAATCACAGAAGTTATCTCACTCGCTGAGCCCACTTGTGGTGAGTGACTGGTGATCGCGGCCGTCCAGAGCCGGATGCTGCCGTGGACACCCAAAAGTCGGCGGATGTATTTGCTTCGACACACGTAGGGTAGCGAAAGCTGATTTGAAAGAAGTAAAAATAATTTGAATAATTTAAGATCAATGTGTGGCCTGATATACGGCGGAAGATTTGCTAGCATTCTTTTGATTTAGCATAGTCTGATCACAGTATTCTGATACCAGAAATTTGAACCCATCAAATCAGCTACCACATACTCCCGGCGTGACGGCTCGATACTTCAAACACAGGGCGCAAAAGCGAAGAGAAGGTAGGTGGGCGATAATGACCGTTTTGTAAACCTTTGTTTGAAAATAGCCAACCCCTGTGCCGTCAAAATCAAGTAGTTGTGATTTGAGAAAAGCTAGTTGAGCATCTTATAATGTGAAGCAAGTGAAAAACAGGTGTCCCAAATACTGTATACTTACAAATCCAAAGCATTGGGGAAACTATAGATTGTGAGAAAATACACGAAGGTTAATCAAAATAAGGATCTCACAGAAGAAGGCTTGTAAATATAAATAAATGCCACTGTAACATGTTGAAAAATCAAGCGACTGCTGCCTTGTAAAACTATAAAATAACGCGCTCTGCCACACAATCTGCATGTTGGCGTATCGCGTATCCACAATAAGTTAAATCCTTGTCTGACCTAGAAGCAGTAGCTGTTATAGATTCCTGTGGCGTGCTTGATGCTGATGTGAACAATCCACGTGAAACCGTCCTAGTCCACAATCAAGACTCACAGATAAATTATTTCCATTTAGGTATTGCAAACACACAGATTCATACGATTATATTACATCGCTTGAGCAGTGCAGGTGTATAAATAATGGTGTGCTCATGTCACTAGATCCGTGGTAGCGTGGCATCATTTATCACCCAGTTGAGTCGCCAGGCGACCCTAGAGCAGTGGCACCTACTATGGGTCCATAGTAGCGTGTGATTATGTGATCCCATCACGTGAAGGTGGTCCCTGTGCAAGACCAGTCTGACAACAGTGTAAGCAACCTAGTTGAGCGTATGAAAACATCTTATAGAAATACTCACATAAAGCTTGATGGCAGGTAATTTCCGATAAGGTATGCCTCAAGCTAATCAAATATATATTTGGTATTCTCGGGGCGTGCAGAATACCAAGCATGCTATAACTTAAATCGTGATACCAGAATCGCCACATGGGTACCAAGGTATAGAAATACCAACAATGGCAAATGCATTAGACCCCGAAATACGATAGAAATTACCATATCAAGGTTCACCCAAATACGGCTCAAAGCGGTCCTTAGAGTATAAGGCAGTAATCCTGAAATAGGTACTGGTAGAGATTAAAATCTTAATTCCTAAATTCCCTAAAATAGGGCAGTTCGATACTAGCAACAACGTATAAATAATACGGAATCACCCGATTTAATGGTATAATTCCCAAATGGAAATGTGAGCCCAAAGCCCACTAATTTCCATGGCCCCTCACAGAAATGGGCGGAAACTAGTAAGCAGGTAATAAACATAATATACAAAAGGTCTGCTGTGAAGTACGATATAATTACTCATTTTTAAAACCCATGATATAGTGAAGCCTGAGCAAATATATAATTTCCCAAATATAAAACATATTTAAATAATAGAAAGGGCCCACTCACAAGGAATTTATAGGAAGTAGCCCAAATGCGTGCGTCCCAACGCCACGGGTGGCAAAGCCCCAGAAGTTTTAAGTGAAATCCAGCCCAGCGAAAACTCGCCAAGCGAAGTACCCCGAATCCAATGACGGGGTGGGCCCGCAGCGGTTAGCCCAAACCAAAACTTGATAGTAATTTGCTCCCTAATTGATCAACACACCCCAGTAGCTGTGAAATCTGTGTGGCCCGTGTCCAGCCTAAAACCCGGCCGACACAATCACCTTAAATAAATGCACCGAGGGCCAGTGAAAAAATGTTGACTCTTTACATAATAAATTGACCGGAATTATGCAAGCCGGTCCATTTTTCCATGCGCGATCAGCATCAACACTTCGCTAACGATCCATCATGATGGCCACACACCTGCTGCTTTCACCACAACGTTACACCTTCTCAATTCTCGTCCGCGCCAATTCATCCATGACGTTTAGGGTGAAGTTTTGCCGAACACAGGCTTAAGGATGTCGAGGAGAAGAATCTTTTGGGTTTTAGTTGTTATTTATTTTATTTATTGATTGCAAAGGGCAGAGAGAGCAAAGGAGTTTAGGGTTATAGTACATAATAACTTGGTAAGAAGGAGGCCTGAGTGCCCGAGAGAAAACAGCCAAGAAAAGTGGAGAGAAGCCCCAGGAAAGGTAGGGAGGAAAGCCATTTAAGTTTGAGATTGCGGGGAAGAGAATGGCAAAGGGAAGGAGTAGAAGGCAGGGGGTGCCTTGAGTAAATTCAGTTTATTCTTCTTTGGGTTGCAGTCATTCCCCAGGAAGCTGGTTTCAAGTTCGGCAGCAAAACAAGTTAGTGAGATTACCCCTAAAGGGCAAACAAAAAAGTGAGAAAATGCCAAGAAGTAGCTGATCAATTACAGTTAGGTTTTGTCCGAGGTTCACGGACACCCACACACTGCGAGTTCGAGTTTAGTAAGAAGGCGGGTATGCGCTTTAGTGAGTGGTGAAGCCGGAGTTAGGGAGAGAAGGCCTCGATTTGGTAGTTGCAAGTTGCAGAAAGAAGAAATGGGGAGGATGAATGTGAGTGAAATACGCGACCAAAAAGCGTGAAAGTCAAAGACAAATTCCACAATTCGTAGGATTTGCTAAGATTAACCACATGGGCGGTGACACATGGGCTCCGGCCCGATAATCGAAAACATTGCGAAAGTTAATCCAGGCGATAAACCCCGACGCGTAAAATATTCGTTGGTCGAATGACGTCGGTCAGCGTCTGGCGTTGCGTATCGGCGAACCCGTCAAGAAAATGCAAGTAGATAAATGCGTCACGAGATTCTGACGCAGAAGTCAACGAAAGGTCAACGAGGCAAAATCGTCATTTTGCACCTCCCAAGAATAAAATAATATTATTACGAGAATGGGATATATGATCAATAGCCATTCTTCTCTCTTTTGGTACCTTTATGATGATCAAAGAACAAAACCAGGAACCGGCAATCTCGTGGCGGCCCGATCACGAAACCCGAGAATTAAGGATTTGCTGGAGACACCAGGCGTTTTTCTTCTCCCTCTGTGCCTTTCCTCTCCTCGGTCTCTTCGATTTCGAACCCCGAGAACTTGCTGGGTAGGTGCTGCAACACAAATCAAATCCTTTCAAAACCAAGCTGCGGCCTCAAAGACGCCCAAGAACCTCCTCGGTTTCGATTTGGGACCTTGTGGATCTATAAGAGATACTGTGGATTGGATTTTTGGTGAGAATTTGATGTATCTAGTAATGTTGGGCAGGTGAAGTTCGTCACAGTATCAGTGTGTGTGTGTGTCTTTGTTTGGTGCTGGTTGTCACAGGAGTTTGAGGATGGATCATGTTTGGGTTTGGAGGAAATATTGAAGATGGTTGGCTCTTGATTTTAGGCCCCTCGGGAGTGTTGATGGGTGTGAGGTTGTGTTGTTGGGCTGGTCGAGGGAGCTTTGGGTGCCATGAGTGCAGGTGCGAGGAAATTGTGGGCATTTGGTTATTAGTTTGGGCCTTGGAATTTATGATGAAAGCAAAATGGACATTTTTAGTTTAGGTTGGCCATTCTAGAGTTTTGGACGATTGCTTGTAGCCCCAGTCGGTTGGAATTTAGGTCTTCGTTTGTGGTTTCTTGCGTTGGGTTCCCAATTGAAACCTTAGGCTTTAGCGGCCAGTAGCGTCGGGGCAGCGTATGTTGGGCTTCCGGCAAATCTTTGTAGTGGGCCCTTTTCCTACTATTAATTGTTTTATTTTGGAAATTATTTTTAATTCAATTGCCTACGTGCGCCGCTTGATTTTAAATTGATATTTGACTCGTATTTTAGTAGACCTAATGTTATTGTGGTATTTACTTGGTTACTAAGCTTGGCTAGAGTAATCTTGTTAGGCTTTGAAAATTTCAGCAGGCTTGGGCCTATAATTCCATTTTGGGAGTTTTGCCATATTTTGGTGAAATTAGTAGTTTATACGCGTGTTTGCTAGTATCGAACCATTTTATTTCGGGGGTTTTAGAAATTAATTAGTTTATAACTAGTTGTAATTTGGGTTCGTATACCTAATTGGCGGGCCTTGGAGCGTATTAGGTGAACCTTGGATATGGTAGCTTCTCACAGTATTTTTGGGTTCACCAGTTTCTTAATTAAGTTGGTATTTATGCATATTTATGTAGGCGTATTCTTGGTATTTCAACGTGTTTTCCCAGCTGCTCTTACTTGGTATTTTCCCAGGTCTGACTTTTAGGCAATGCCTTATATATTATTTATTTTGAGGTTTATCCCTTATGAAGTGCCCACCTTACTTTATTTAGAATATTCCGTAGTATGTTTTCCTCACGCTCGGCTAGATTCTTTACGGTGTTTAATTGTCACCGGAAATCAAAGGCGAGGCCGAAACAGCGTGATTGTTCACCGCGCGTGTTAGCTCGTATGGGTATGGTGCGGCTTTATTTCTCGTTAACTTTGGCGATATCGAACTTCATTCGCGATACGCTTGTCGCCCGGCTTCACGTGATTGTGTACGACATCTTTATTGCTTATACACCCGACTGTTAAGCGTGAGAATTTATACATATGAACTTGTGTATTTATACCTAAGCAGCGTCTATCTTGTAGTCTTGGATTGTAGGGCGGAGGACCACTTTCTGCACGTGATTGTTCACACGCACCCACGTCGCTGGCATATGAATCCATGTGGGGTGCCAGGCTATTCCTGGAGTCGTATGGGTATTTCGGGGCACCGTTGTGATGCGCATGTCGCTGACTGCGTGATTGTGTGCTCAGCGTTTATCTTATGGTTTTTGCTCTTTATGGTGTTATCAAGATTTCACTGATGCCCACGGGGGCATTTGCTTAGTTTCACCAGGTTTTCGTAGATCCTTATTTACGAACCTTCCGGGTAAAGTATTTTATGCTGACAGTGACTTCTTGCCGTTTGAATGATAAGTATATTTAAAGTGCTACCCCGTTTTCTACCTACTAATACTAATCCATTTTACTGAAGCGGTTTCCAATAGCTACTTGATTTTGTGGTTACTACTTTGGAAAATAAAGGTTTTACCAAAAGCGACTATTATTAGCCCATGCCCTTTTGTTTTACTTCCACACTCAGTTTGATGCGTTGGAAGAGGCACATCTCACGTTCGGTGGTATGGCGGAAAACTTAAATTCCTTGGTATTGTATATATACCTTATCCGTACTTTGTCACGATTAATGTGCTAAATTCTTCCGCCCGTACATTTGTGTACATTTTGAATCTTAATTTATTCCAATTATTCCTTAATTGCTTCAAATTGGCTTCGTCACCCTATTAGTGTCGGCAATACATAAATCTTTGCGGTGTCACGTACTTATCATAGGTCAGGGATGTGTCATTTATACATACCCAAAATCATCGCTAAAACGTTTAATAATATATATATCATATATATTCAAATCCTCAAAATGTTTCATAATATATATATCCATATATATATATATATATATATATATATATATATATATATATATATATATATATAAACGTACCTAAAAGCATTTCAAACTCATAATTATATCAGAACAATATTAATTCTTTTCAAACATATAAACCATTTAAGAAAACAAAAGTCCCAACTCCACGAGGTGATCGGGGTAGAAATCACGGCGTTGCCCTCATAAAGTGTTGGGTGAAGGATTATATATAATATTAGGAAAAATGTTAAAACCTCCTATTATAAATTAATATAGCCCTTATAGAAAAATAACCTAAAAATAATCACTATTTTTGCAGCAGGCTCAAAAAGCGATTACCGAGGGCGAAAACCTTACTTGCCGGCAAATCATGGCCATCGCGGCCTTGCCAAATGTATTCTTATGTAATGGAAAGCAATTTGGGCCAGCACTTCACGCCCGAGAGAAGCCTTCACCATGCGCCCGACCCACCGTTATGCGTTTGTACACACACACGTGTCGCCAGCATCTGCTTTACCGCCGCTGATACCAGCGTCATCGACGACTAACATATTGCCTTGTATGCGGCATCAGCTGCTGCGGGTGGTTGCCGGTGTCGATTAGTTGCAAGAATATACCTTCCTACGTGAGAATGTTCTGGCAGCAAGTCGAAATATTTCATTACGGGTTGTGGAATATTTCATGCTTCTTCTTCCCTCCTCTCGCCGGGCCGCCGTCCTCACATGGCCCCGGGATTTCCTTACGAATTTACGGAAATGTTGAAAAATGTCAAAACTTCAAAAATTCCTTAACTTCTTCATTTATTTGGCCAAAATCAACGTGCCATATATAAAAATAGAAAGTATTGTGAAGTAAAATATTTTCACTATGAGGAATTTGTGGCGGAAAAATGGCAGGAGATGGCACTGAGAATTAGTAGGAAAGTTGAAACTACAATTCAATTCTCACTTAAGAAGGCTTTTCCAAGTTCACGTTCTTTATGGGAGTTGAACCTCAGTGTAATAAAACCAATGATGGTTTGGAAGCTTACTAAGTAAGGATTGTACATAATACGAATGGCGATTTTACCGAATTTTAAATTCGGCGTCGCTTTAACCCAGTGGGTTGATGCAGAATTACGAAATCCGCAGTCTCGTCCAAAATGGCGAGACGATGTGTGTCGTGACAATCTTGGGAAGCGGTTCGCGGTTTTGCTTGATTCGTCCCAAAAATCTAGGAGTTTTGAGTGGTTTGGGTGGTTTTTGGAGAAGTGGGAGAGATCGTACGAGTGAATGAGGGGTTTGGGTGCCACGTGATCGATAAAAACCTTTTAATTCACCTACAGTGTGAAAATTACTAAGTGCCTACACTTTGAAAATTTTGTAAAGCGTTCGTTTAACTCCTGATTTTGCAGGCCTCAAGGGTCGCGCATTAGTATCGTGATCTTATTTGAATATAAGAAATAAATTTTCATGTCGTCTAGAAAAGTCCTTAAAAGTCAACGTTGTCACTGAGGGTATTTTGGTGAAGTTTCACGCCCCAAAAGTGCAGGACGAGGTTGTAACATGAAGCCATGTTTGAGGCCAATGGTGCCTCTGACTAGGACATGCCGCATATAAGCGGCTGAAGCACGGTGATTAGAACCCAATTCTTGCTTTAGCACGATCATTTAGGACATTATGAATAAAAACATGATGCAATGTGTTACGCGCATCACCTTACGGAGTAAAGTTTGTGCCTACAAGCACACTTTGCCAAGTTTGCTAGTTAGGAAAGGTGGATTTTATATCATCACACTAACAAGCCCCTACTCGTAACCCTCTTTTCCAGGTGGGTTAAAAAGAATAATGCGAGGAATTATCCGTGAAATCACGGGATGAAGCGCAAATGTGGTTTTGGTTGATATATCGCCAGCGATGGTCACATGTTTGTCCACACACATTCTTTGCTAAGCTCTGTTACATTTCTTACTCAAGGCTAATCACGCCTAATTATCTGGAAGTCTGAAAGTGTTTGGATAATCTTGGAAAGTTTATATCGAAGAATTTTAATAAGTATTGCATGTCTTTTGGGTTTGAAATTGAACATTAAATTCCCTACTATTGCCCACGACGACCCTCCTTGGGAAAGCGTCGTAAAGCGCATTTATCAATTGATCGCCAGGACCTTGGTAGAGCAAAGAGACATGAAGCTTTCGGTTTACGCCTAGGGCTATACCAATCTTGTATATAACCATGTTAGTGCTTTGAGATCGTTTCTTATAATCTTTAGCATTACGGTTGGTTATTGGAGTGCAGTTTGATGTTTCGTATTTGCGTTTTGGGTATGCCGCGTATGTACCATTGACGCACACTGGCATTACAAATATGTAGGTTCTCAAAGATGGATGTGAATCTTTGTCGATTATGATTCTCCTTGATTAACCCTTTAGGCCCTTGCCGCGCGATCTCTTTACACTTGATTTGAGATTGTCCTTCAATGGCGAAATGATCTTCTTGCATTCAAAGCGAAGATAAATGCCAACCATTCGAAGAGAAAGCATGAGTGCGATGGGCGCGTCTGACCTGTCTCGTCTTGATCTACCATTATTCTAGATTTGAAGGTGTTATAGGACGCTTTCTCTGATCAGCTAAAGTGGCGAGATCACACATACCCGGTGCAAACATGTACGCATGGATGAGCCAGTTCCATGCGGGCGTCCGAGGTTAACATCCACGGGTGTCACGCCACAGCGGACGGTTGGCCACCCTGTTCAGCGGCTCGGGTACTCAAATGGCTAACCAATCATCCCCGGTCTCGGCTTTGTAAGCGCGGCAGATCACTCGGAGGATTCGAAGGATTCACCTCCCAGAGACAGCTTATGGCACAAAAGCGAATCCCTTCCTCGTTCGCTATTTCAACCATTCCACCTCGTGAGAATTAATCTAGATTATCTAGGACTTTGTAGTCTTGGTCCATTATCCATGCATGGATGAGTTATACGGTGGAATGGAGATTTATCGCCGATGATATTCACGTATATAAGTAGCTACCATAAAATGAGCAGCGTGATATCGAAGCTGCGTTACGTTGATGAATGTTGGCGTGAAGCCGTTGGTCAAGCCTGGGAAACAAGCAATCAGTCGAGAGCTGATTCATTTGAAACATAAAGTGGGCTTATAGTTCCTACACCTGTGTTAGGCTCTTTTATAAGCCACTCATTTGATGTAATAGCACTGGAATACTTATTATGTAAACTATTATTTTGTTTAATAAAGGGCAAACTTATTATTGGTAATCACACTATTTATTATATGTGTGTTTAAGAAACAGCCACAGAGAATCAGGAATGTATTTGATCTAAGAGAGAATGAGACCTCTCAACATGTTCATTCTGTGAAGCGTTCCTAGCCATGGGTTATCGATTGGTATTGACGATCGGCTAAAAGGTGGTATGTGTTATGTTGACTCCAATCGTTAGTGTGACTAGTCTCAAGTCATTTAGTGTTGGAACCTTAAGACAAACACATAGGTGCTCCCGAAAGGTAATTAATTACAGCGAGCGGCGATCAATAGGAGTTCGTGCATATTACATGTCATGTAAGAAATTCTAAGGTTTTAGTATACCAAAGTAATCCTTTGTTGCAAGGCTCATCGATGTCACAGCAGTTAGATCCTTGATCTTTGATCATATCAAAGGCATTCCATTGTGAGTGTCCACGGCATTGTTAGGGTCAAGCTATCTAGTCATGTAGGCTGTGGGCTGCGGCGGGGATCCTACCAGCCAGCTGAGTGGAAGGAGAATACTACGAGATATAGTTGAAGTCTTTGGCCAAGCACATGAATCTAGAAGCTTGGAAATTTGTTTTGAAGCATATTCAGTTGAATCGTATAGAAGGGAAGATAAGATAGATAGTAGACATGAAATAACGCTATCACTCCAACAATGTGATTAGGAGTATTGTAATGAGAAGGCCCGAGTATTGCATTGTAATTGCAGGCTGAATGGAAGTTCTCCAACCACTTCTACTTAGCTTAGGTAGCCATGACATCTTGCTAAATTGTCACTCATGGTTTTGTGGAAGCCCGGAGGATTAGCAAACACTAATCTTCAACAAGGAAATTGAAATGTGGTTTCAATTCACAGTCGATAGATTAAGGTAACAATCGCCCAGCTGCTAAGCTAATTGGAACCTAATGGATCGCACGAATAAGGATGAATGTGAAGACATGAAGGAATGGATAAGCAATTAAATTGTTTGGTGAATGGTCAAGATTAATTAATTAGTTAATTAATTATCTGAAAGATTAATATTAAACACCCCATATTGGTTTTTTTGGAATTACGGGGCCCAAGGGTTTAGTCCTAGGAGGCCCAGTGGAGAGTTTAGAGTTGTATGACAACTAAAACTAAATAGAAGTGGCGAATAAAAGCCAAAACAGCCTAAGAAGTGAGTGGAGGCAAACTTGGCTTATTTACAAGTTTGCCACTCATGTGATGGGCATAAAGGGAACTTTGGCCATATTCATTCAAGGGTTTCTTGGTGAAATTGAGTTGAGATTCTTCCTCAATTTCTTCAAGGAAGGCCAACCACTTAGAGTCTGAAAGGAGCTGTAATCTCTTGCACCTAAGTCATCCATTCTCTTCACACCACATCCTTGGTAGAAAGAGACTTAAGACACTAAACTTTTGGTGTTCAAGGAGGGCACGGTCCTCCCAAAATTACAAGGAAGTCATGGAGCAAGGAGGTGACTTGAAGGCCACTCCACATGAGTGAATCTGTGCAAACAGAGCTGAGCTTCAAGGGTAATGAATCTCAAAACTCCCTCTCTTTAATTTTTATTCAAAAGAGTCATTTGATTCCACCATATTCTCGGCTTTGAAAGTCATACAGGTTTTGCTAGATTGTTTGAATGCATTACCTACTTTAATTGTTATTAGTTTGCAGGTATTCAAATATTCTTGAATTCATTATTGCATTAGGACAAAATTTTCCTTCAAGTGGTATTATCGAGGCCTAGGTCCTAGGTATGGTGAATCCTTTTTGGTTTTGTGTTATTCATGATTTGTGATTTAAATTATTATACGTGTTACAAGCTTTGTTCTTGCTATTTATGAATATAAATTTTGCTTGAAAATTTAGCATCTCAAATGTTGTAGATGTAGTTCATTAAGCATGAATATTGGAATAAAATTTGGTGCCATGTGTGTGGGAAATTCAGCCCAAATCCAAAGGAGTGGATTTTGGGTTCATGTTTGTCTTGTTAAAGAAGTGTTTTAAAGTGACTTTTGGAACCCCTAAGTACCACTAGGATGTTAACCCTCTTTGTGTAGTGAAAATTTGGTTTTATTGGTGAAAACATTCATGGAGCTATTATGAGTTTTCATGAGTGTTCTTCAATTGTTCTTGATATTCTTCCAAGAACAAAAGGTTCAGTGTTTTAATCCAAAATGTTTGTTGTTTAAAATAAAGTTTTGGTTGTTTTGATTGTTGGATGATTGTGTTTTAAAATACAACACCTTACCTCTATATTTTAAACCCATACCAATCATCTACCACCAACCTTACCAATGTTTCCCCACAATAATGCCTCACTTTATTCACTACCCATACCTTGTCTCCAACCATTTTTCCCACTCCAATTATCCCTCAAAAAAACAATACCACCCCTTAGAAAGTAAGAGGGTACATTTGGGAGCTTTTGTGCAATTACATAAAGTTTTGATACTTTTATTATGTTGCACTTTGACTAAAAGTTTGCGTTTTACGTGAGCCCAAAATCATCGAAAGAATAATTGTTTTGCTCCTTTCAATAAGTTTTATTTTGTTAAGTAAGCGCAATTGTGCTGGGTAAATTTGTTTGGCTTTGAAAATTATGAAGAAGACAAATGGTTTTTGTCTCTTTGAATGAGAGTGGATTTTCATTTCATTTAGTTTCATTTAAATCAATTCTGTGAATCAAAGAGGCAAGATTGTTTTTAAATTGGCACCATTATTAATGCGATTAATTGAGTCAAAGGTGATTATGAACCATGGGCCACGATAATTGGGCTATGTGATTGTAGCTTTACATTATAGATATTTGGTTAAATGAATTGAATTTGATAATTTGATTAATTCAAATGTGTTATCAAGGAGCGCAATTCCTTCTCATTATTTCAAGTATTCCTTTTGTTTAATTGTATGCAAATTGGAATGGTTGGGTCCAACGCCAATAGGAAATAGCGGTTTAATTAGATTAAAACGCGTAATTAAAATCAACAACTATCTACCTTAAACGAGTCAACACAAGGCTCGTGTTGGATCAAATTTAAGCAGAGTTCTTTCGTCCATCTACAGTCCTTTTAATATAGTTAAAGTAAATTGATGTAGCCCAACTTTTCTCCCTCTGACAAAATGAATATTAAGTTGATAAGCGAGAGATGTTTTAGACATCTCAGGTACAGCCTTCCACCGTGGTGGGCTCAAGCCATTTTGTGACTCATACACCGGCTTCACCCTATCATGGGGAAGTTCAAAGTATGTGCTTGCCTAAAGGGAGGAGTCCATATGAACATACATGATGTGGTGAGGTGGAGCAACAAGGATGCAAAGATCATATCATTGTGAGGCTATTCTTGAAACCCTACACGAACTAGCATGTGGGAATAAGCAACTAAAATTGCAATAATTGCCAAAAGATCATATCATTGTGAGCATCATTCTCTAGAGGCAAAAGGATGAGTAATTACAAAAGTTGTAAAGGAATAAAGTGGCTATTCTCTCATCATTATTGTTGCTAACCAAAGATCATATCATTGTGAGAATGGAACTTAGTAATGGTGAGTCTCCATGCCTCACTAAGAGTTCAAGATAACTCTCGGATTCCATTGAGGGGATGTGGAATTTGCCAAAAATGGTCAGAGGCACTATTTGATTCCCAAGACCAATCAAGTAGTTTCTCAAGTCAACAATCTAATGTGAAATTTTTGTTATGTTATATGATTAACGACATGCACCTACCATTGTACTTGACAAAAATGGCCTAAGGGATAAACGTTTCCCTTACTTGTGTCCTTACATTGAAATGTCTAAGTGAATGACATATTATATGTGCTCAAGCAATCCCTCCTCCATATACCTCCTAAAGAAATTAGCTTCCGGGGAGGAGGGAATTGTAAAAGTTATAGACACTGCATGAGGACCCAGCTTTCAAATGATCTGCTTAAATCTCTGCTTCACTTAGTGAGGAGCTTAAGCTACATGGCACATGGACACTTCTTGTGCCATGGTTGAAATACTCCTAGATGCATGACATTAAGGACTAATGTATCGTTCTCAAATGTTTGTAGTCTAATGAATGCCAAAATGGCAAAGGGGGGCATCGGTCCAAAAGCATGGACAAAAGATGGAGAAAAGAGGATCTTTAAGATCTTGGTTTAGGAACTTCCATCATTGGGAAAATGGCCCAGACTTTTTCCTTGCATCTACTCTCGGATGATTTCACTAAGTTTATAGTAAACTATAAAAGTGAATAGGTCGATCGTAATACTTTAACAAGATGGTGACATGTCTTTATAAATTTGAAAAAGAGTTTCAAAGATAGTCGGGCTTGAGAAGTAAGAAAACAAGGAAAAGGTTTCTTACGAAGGAAGGCAAGAAAATCAAAGGAACATGCTTTCATTGTGGAAAGGATGAGCGTTGGAAGAACAAATCACAGTGCGCGTGATACGACCTTATGACACGAACTTTTGAAGGGACTATTTCGGTCATAGAGAGTGCTTACGGTGGCTCAGGTTCTACGGAATATTTGATTGAGTGCTGAAAATCGACGCATATCCGCAGTGCGTTGCCAGGAGGACTAGTGATGAAGCAAGACAACTGCCTTGATAGGAGATAATTATGCGAGTTAGAGCAGCACTAAGATCTCTGCCAAAAGCAATAGCACCTACATGCTTAAGCTACCCTTTGGGGAAGTCTTGGAACTTAAAAATTGTTTATATTTTCCTTCATGTATAAAGAATTTGATTTCCATCTCTATGCTTTTTACGAGATGGGCATCAGTTCTCCCATTTTGACAAATTGGGTTGCACTTTATATGAGCAGTCGTATTATCTCTCATGGTAATATGATAGGACTTTCACCTAGAGACAAATGTTCTGGAATGCTGTATTGAAAGCGGAAATACCTGAAGCAAAAGAGGCTAGAGGAAGAAGTTAACCAGAAAGATGCGGCATCTTAAACTTGGACATGTGAACCCTTGATAAGATTAGCAAGATGTCGAAGGCGGATATTTCTACCGATTAGGTAATGACCAAATGGGTACTTGTAGATGTTGGCAGAAGGGAGAGAGATGACCAAATCTCATTCTCTGTAAGGAGAGCATTGCCTTTGGGGAATTCTCGGGTTAATCCACTTGTTTGGCGATATGTGGATTTTATGTACTACGTCGAGAGAATCTACTATATCACATTCATAGGCAGTCGCACTCTCGGTTTGGCTATGTGTATCTTATGAGTACAAGTGAGAATCTTTTGAAAGTTCAAAGAATTCCAAGAATGAAGTGAAGCAGAAGTGGAAGCAGGATAAAGATCACCAGATCCGGATCGGGGGAGAGTATCTAAGTAATGGGTTCTAGATTTTCGAAGAGTGTGGAATAATATCACGGTGGACTCCTCCGGGGAACTCCATGACTGGTGGAGTTTTACGAAAGGGGCAGAACCTTGATGAACATGGTTAGATTACCATGATGATTAAGCGGTTACGTTAACGTGCAGGGATACGCTCACACATGTCACATTACTTGCTTAATAAGTACCTTCCAAATCGATTTTCACCGGCATGAGATATGGCATGGAAGAAAATAAAAAGTCTTAATCACGTTAAGATTTGGGGTTGTGAAGCATATGTGAAGCTTGGAAAGCTCTTTAGAAGCTTGAGCTAGATCACATGAGAGTATATTTTGTGTAGGATATCGAGGAAACTATGGGATATGGGTTCTACCATCGCTGACCCGGAAAATCTTTGTCGCCCGGAGGCGCTAAGTTCTTGAGGAAGAATTTGTTCTCAGAAAAGTTTGCAAGTAGAGCGATGGAAATTAATGAGATTAATGATGACCACAAGCAGGCACTAAATGGCTGACAACCTGGTTCCGAACCCCGAGCTCGTAGATCTGAGCGAATTGACCAAGCCCTTTTTATGAGGTATGGCTTGGATAATGACTTTAGGAGTGCACTTTCTTGGTAGCTTGATGACACAAAGGAGGACCACCAGAGACTACAAAGCAATGTCGGCATTGATTCAAAGAGATCTGAAGGCCATGAGAATCCCAGGATAAGTTCCATGTATCGAGGAAATCGGTACGGACTGCAGCGAGGCCTCTACAGGGAAGGTATAGTACCTGTTGGAAATAAATGGGTATTTAAAGAGGAAGATGAGCGACGATAGGGCATTAAGGAGACCTAAGGCTAGATTAGTAGCCAAAGGTTATATGACAAAAGAGGATTATTATGAAGAAACCTTCTCTCCTGTAGCCATGATTAAGTCCATTGGTTTTGCTTCTTATAATTTGCATACCGCGATTATGAGATATGGCAAATGGATGTAAGAAATGGCGCTACGAATGGCTACCTAGAGGAAGGCTACTTATGACTCAACTTTGAGGTTTTACATCCGATACGAAAGACTAAGGTATGCAAGCGAAGGTCCATTTATGGACTTAAGCCCAACAACCTAAAGGAGGTGGAATATCGTTTGATACTTTGAAATCAAAGCGTTTGGTTTTTTCAAGCGAAGAAACGACAATTATGTTTATCAAAGGTAGATTTGGAGATGCGATAGTATTCCTAGTGTTACCTGTAGATGACATGTACTTTTGGGAATGTCAACTGCGATGCCTGCTACGTAAGTGTGGTTGTCCAGTACCTTACGCTTGAAAGATTTGGGAGATGCATCTTATGTATGAAGATAGCTCTATCGTGATAGATCGGAAAATTAATTGGATTATCGATACATGTACATTGATAAAGATTGCTAGTGAATTAGAGATGGAACAATCTGAGAGAGCTTTCTTCATAGGGACATGGAATGCACCTTTTTCTAAATCCATGGGACACAAGACTCCTGAAGAAGTACGACAAATGAGTTATGTTCATATGCTTCCCGCCATAGGTCTCATGTATGCCATGATTTGCCTGAGCTGTCTCGTATCTTTGTAGGCATTACTAGTCGATATCAATCAGCAAAGGATGATAACAGGCGTTTATCTGACGATCCTTGAAATCTTAAGAAGAACTAAGGGGACATGTTCCTGCGTTATGGAGGAGCAACGGAGTTGCGAGTGGAAGCTATCTGGGGCCCTTGATTTCCAATGCGTCGATGATAAATTCGACTCAGGATATTATATTCACTCTGCGAATGGTGGGGTACATCAGTTGGAAAGCAAAAGCGAAGATGTAATTCGCGATTCCAGCGGAAGGCTGAATATATCGCTGCAATTTAAGGCCGTAAGCGGTCTGGATGAAGAAGTTCATTCGCGAACAGGAGTGGTTCCGACCATTATCCGCATTAACTTTATCACCCATGATAATAGTGAAGCGATAGCTCGACGAGAACCCAGGAGCCGCATCGAAGAGCAATGACATTTTGGCGGGCGGCTTTAATATCATTAGAAGATATGCTGCCAGGAGAGGAAGTAAACTCCTCGAGTTAACTTCGATTGATAACATAAGCGGATCATTTAGCCAGACAATATCTCCAAAACCAACAGCCGCCATATGGAAAAGATACACATTATTAGATACATGGGAAAGATAGCTTTAAAAATGCAAGTGGGAAGTTATTGGAAATATGCCCGCAAAAGCCACTCATTTTGATGTAATAGCTTTTGGAATACTTATTGTATTAAACTATTATTTGTTTAATAAAGCCAAAGCTTATTATTAATCACTATTTATTATGTATATGTTTAAACAATAAGAGAATCAAGAATGTATTTAGTCTAAGAGAGAATGAGACCTACCAAGCCCACTTCTTTCATTCACGAAGCGTTCTAGCCATGGGATTGTCAATTGGGCATTTGACAATCCGGCTAAGACAGTATGTATTATGTTATTCGATGCGTTGAAGTATGACTAGTCTCAAAGTCATTTAGTGTTTGGACACTAAGACAAACGCATAGGTGCTCGAAGGTAATTGAGTACAATACGACGGCCGATCGATAGATTGAAGTGCCATACATATCATGTAAGAAATTCTAGGTTGCAATATGCAAAGTAGTCCTTTGACACAGGCACATGGGTGTCTCAATAGTTAGATCCTTGATCTTTAGTCATGTCAAAGGCATTCCATTGTGAGTGTACGGCATTGTTGGGAGTGAGCTATCTAGTCATGTAGGCATATGGGTACATATTGAGGATCTCTAACCTTCCATGGTGGAAGAATACTGAGATATGGTTCGAAAGTCTTTGGCCGTGCATATGAATATGACTTAGGAAATTTGTTTCAAGCATATTCAATTTGGAATCATATAGAAGGAATCACATTCAGATAGTAGACATGAAAATAGCTATCACTCGAACAATGTGATTAGGAGTATTGTATTAGGAAGGACCGTATTGCATTGTAATTTGCAGGCTGGATGGGTTCTCCAACTCAACTCACTGGCTTGAGGTATGCAGCATACGCTAGAGTGCTCACTCATGGACTTGTGGAAGCCCAGGAGGATTATGAAACACTAATCTTCAACAAGGGAGAATTGAAATGTAGTTTCAATTCACAATGCGATCGTTAAAAATAACAATGCATGCAACATAAGCTAATTGGAACCTAATGGATGCTTTACTTAGAATGAGATGAATGTGAAGACATGGAAAGATGGATAAGCAATTAAATTGTTTAATTGAGAATGAGTAGAATTAATTAATTAGTTAATTAATTACTTGAAAGGGATTAAGTATTAGGCTTTATGTTGGTTTTTTGATTCTATAAATTTAAAGGGTTTTAGTCTAAGCCCATTGAGTTTAGGTGTATGACAACTAAAACTAAATGGAAATTAACCCAAAATAAAGCAAAACCGACACTAGGTAGTGGAGGCAGGAAGCACAAACTTATTTACAAGTTTGCCACTCACTTGTGATGAGGCATAAAGGAGCTTTATGGCCATATTCATTCAAGGGTTTTAACTTGGTGAAATTGAGTTGAGATTCTTCCTCAATTTCTTCAAAGGGAAAGTAAAACCACTTAAGTGCAAGGGCTAGCAATCTCTTGCACTAAGTCATCCATTCTCTTCCACCACCACATCTCCTTGGTGAAGAGACTTAGAGACCACTAATTTTTGGTGTTCAAGGAGAACCGGTCCTCCCAAAATTACAAGGAGATCACATGGAGCAAGGAGGTGACTTGGAGAGGCCCTCACATGGGTGAATCTCTTGTGCAAACAAGGCCAGGCTTCAAAGGGGTAATGAATCTCAAACTCCCCTCTCTTTAGGAAATTTTTATTAAGTCATTGGTCCTTGTAATACTAGGCTTTGAAAGTCATGAGTTTTATAGATTGTTTGAATGCATGCCTACTTTAATTATTATTAGTTTGCATGAGTATTCAAATATTCTTGAATTATTCTTAGCTAGGACAAAGATTTTCCTTCCTCCATGTGAAACGCGTTGAAGCTACAGAGTGAGTTTTATAAGAAAGTGTAATGACAAGAATGAGACCAATGCGTCTGCGAGGCATAGCCTTGTGGCGCGAAACCTGTTTCACCACAGCGATTGATTACAGGAGATTATTCCCCATGTAAGAAGCGTCATAACGTTCATTACATATCGATTTGGTAGTTTTGAAAAGCTGAATATCACGAGCTTATGAGCGTGGTTTCCGCCGTGTCTATAAAGGGATGCGATACGGAAATCCATGGAAGTTTCTAAGGGGACTTTTCTGGGCGGTTCAAAAGTTCTAGACCACGAGAACACCACTATCATTCAGGTGTGGGGTATTCACTTCTGATTAGGTAATCGAGAAGATGTGGTATACTAAATCTGAAAGTGAGTATTTGATTAGTTTTAGGGATCTGTAGATAAACTATCATCATCGTGTACAAAACCCAGATTTACTTTAGAGTTACCGGTCTATATCGATGACATAAATCTACTTAGACTACTCAGAAGAGCTTGAGAAAAGCTAACCTCACACACGAAATCAGATTTGAGATGAAAGATTTAGGAAAACTCGTTTCGTCTGGAAGCTGAAATTTCGAGGCAAAAGTCGGATAGTGGCCTGGTTCACCGGTGGGAGCTACCCCAAAGAAAGGTATTGCCTTGAGTACACCCATGGCCAGATTTCATACACAGTTACAAATGAGACCCTTGAAGGTTGTGGAATAAAAGTTCTATATCTAGTTCAATTAGCACTTTATTATGCTTAGCTCATTCATTAGTATGACATTCCTTAGGTGTTAGTCTTTTGGTAAGATCTGACCACTTGTGCCTACCTTTACCACGAATAGGTGTTAAAGGCGTTTTTTGTTACTACGAAGTTGGGCTTATTCTATAATAAGCATCTCAGAATTAACCTGACCACACTTGAATTTATCAAATGATGCATTCCTTGTAGGATGCAACAAGCCTGCATTGTCTGTATGTCTGCTATGAGTGCATTTCTAAGCGATTATATCTATCATTAGGAACAAGCAATATCTTGGAAATCGACAAATAGACCTTAGTTGCAACATCTTGAGCTGCGCGCCATACACGAAGCCACGCGTGCATGGAGCATATTTGACCTGTAATTCTTCATCATTCATTAAGTCCGAGCAACGATCTGAAGACAGCGCCCACATGCTCGGCCAGAGACCATACTTGGCAATCGTCAAAGAAGTCAACACGAAAGCGATATTACGTCTCTGTCGCCTCGGCCATGAAGCATGAGAAGATTAATCCCAAGCGGTCTGTCAGAAGAAAGCTTTCTTTGACCTCTTCATGGAGTTCTGTAGAAGCTTATTCGAGGAGGATTTGGTATGTATGAATTTTCTCATTTAACGCTTATGGTCTCGGGAGGACTTTTATCGAACTGGGGGTATTCTCAAGTATATAAACGGCGGCAATATCTTCTTTTATACGATCAGGATCGTTTTCCCGATTAGGTTTTGTTGCAGCGGGTTTTGATAAGGCATCAGCGTCCGAGATGGTAGAAACACCACTTGTGTGTTTTCTTACTACTTCGTAATGAAGATGTTAAGTATAAACATTCACGTTAACCTTTCATTTTTATAACCATTATACGGTTTTACCATAGCGGTTTTGTGAGACTTACTCTTGTGTGTGTAAATCCACATATGAAACCCGAGTGTTCTCTATGCACCTGCGAGACAACTTCGTCAAAAATTATTTTTATATATAAATGTGAGTCTAATGCAATGTTTGCTTAGTATTTACACTCGAGGAGAGTGTTGTAAAAATAATATTGACATGTAAATAAATGTAATTTATGTAAATCATAAGTAGATATGAATTGAGATATTACTTAAGTGAAAATGCAAATTGTTATTATATGGTGTAATGACTGAAAACATAAATAAAGGCGTGGCGCCCAGGAATATATCTCTGTTCACTTGAGCGCCCTACTCCTTACATGTCTTTTTATAACACTGCAGTAGCGTATTATTGATAAAATGGCGGCTTAATAGCTTGCTCTTTTTGTTGTTATTGATATATTTTCTTGATGATGGGCCTAAGTAGTTAAAAATAAATAATTAAGATTGACTTTAAGAAATGCGACCATTGAAGAATCTTTAAAAAGTCAGACTATAGTTGGTGAGCTACCAAAACAAACCGTGATTAATTGGAAAATTGAAAATTTTCTCAAGATCAATAAGATGCGATTCATGTGAATTGAATATATCAACGAGATAACCATTTTCATGCTAATATCCAATCATCAGGCGGGTAGGTAGATCGTCATCGTGGGTGGGGTTTCACGGCCTGGAAATTAGGTTATTTTGGACAAAGCTAGTAAATTGTTGGAACCCACATAGGTTAGCAAGAAGCACATCCAGTAGCATCTTCCTTCACCTGATACCTGATAGATAGGGTTAGCCATATTTTTCTATGAAGTGTGTGCCTCAATGCATCCATATTTTCTATAAATTAATATTGCCTCAATGCATGCACATGCTCAGCATTAATCTTTTGTTTCTTTTTATTTATTAATTGCAAAGAAAACATGTTTTTTGTTTTTTGTTCTTTTGCTGGTTAGTTTGTTGGCCTTCGGTTTACTGTCTATATTTCTTTTTGTTTTAAATAAATATTCGTCTAAAAAACATGATTATATTGTATGCAGAACAATAGCAGATAATTTGTTAGTTGTTTCTCAGAATAGGGATTAAATTTCGATAATACATCTTACTGTTTGAAAAATTGGTGTAGTATAAAGTTAATTGGTAATATGAAAAGTAGCGTATTTTGAGTCGTTTCTACATGTAAGTCTTATCTTAATCATAAGCGGCATGGCTCATTTCTGTTATGAAAAAAGATTAAGGTTTTATCGTAAAGCCCAATTGTGAATATAAAAGTAGTAGCATTATTTTATAAGTGCTGCAATTATAGCACCATTGATGTAAAATTAACTCGCCCAGTACTTATAGTCTGCTAGCAATGATATCTTGTCAAGTAGCTTGTAATTCATGTGTTTGTGTGACTATGTCGACTGTCTTTCAAAACCAATTAAAAGTTAAAACAAAAATGGTCCTATCTCCTGAGTGACAACTAATCTGCTGACTTCTTGTCAGTTTTCCCAAGTTTTTTTTTACACACATAGACATCACATCTCATACCCTTTTTCAAACATAGACATCGTTAATAGAAGAAGGGAGTAAATTTCTGATCTTTCATGAGCGTTTAATCACTTCTGGCCCAGTCTAAATCATTAAAAGGAAGGAGGAGGGAGAGAGGAGGGAAAGAGGTGAGATCGGTGTAAGCGTTGATCTTTGCCGGCCGGTATGCTTGGAGTCATAGAAGAAGATGGTACTAGGTTTAAAGTAGAATCACAGTTCCAATCTGAGCCATGTGCCTTGTCAATCCCAGAGGTTTAATTACTACCAAAACATTAATTAAAAACCTAATGGATCTTGTACCACGTATATTCTTTATCGAACATATCATGTGGTGTTACAAGCTTTTGCAATAATTCAACGATCGTTAAAGGAAGGTGAAAATTTTTCTCGCATATTTGCCATTAATTTCTTTCATTTACAATGGATCAATCCTTCATATATGCCAAATCTCTTTTGTCAAAGTGATTCTCTCTCTCTCAAGGAAGTATTTTATGAGTATGATCGTTACCTGCCGACATGAGAAATTTTCATAATTATGACCGTGGTCGCGGCTTTGACATTGTTGTTCATATATGAAGTGATGATTTTTTTGGTTTTTGTGCTGCACTTGGCAAAGGACGTGAGAGGGAGCAACAAGGCGTTTGTTGGAGGTAGTGCATGCGTAGGAGCAACTGCCCGGTGAGTTAGGAAGCTCATTAGAGGGGTTGTGCAGTCAGCACCTCGTGGTGTCTTTAATTAGTTCTTGAGCTTTTTGAGGTCTAAATCCTGCGTGGCCCAGGATTTTGGGTTTAGGAAAAGCAGTCGACTGTGAGCATAGATTATATTTATTTTTAATGAGTTTTATAAGGATCAAGTTTGACATATATTTGATATACATTCTTGACTATATTTTTTTAATGAGAATTTCTTTTGATCTAAAAAAGTGATTTTCATAAACTCATTTTCTCCCTTTGAACTAACTTGTTTTATTTTGAAATGTAAACCTTTGTTTTCGAGATTATTAAAAATGTAAATTAATTAGGTCAAGATGTAAAACTTCCCAATTTCCCTTGAGATTTCCACTCAACTTTCTTCCTCTGTAGCAAACCAATCACCCCATCTGCTTTTTCAATTGTTACTTAACTCAAACACTAGTTATGGTAAACAACAGATGCATACAACAACTTGACAAAATAGTGGATCTTTCTTAGGGAGATAAACACCACGCAGCGGCTTGTTATAAGTCGTAGGCATGCATTATGCGTTCGATCGACAAACGTCAACATACTGTATTGAAATTAATTTTTTATTTTAGATAATATATGTGCGCATTGTGATCAAGGTCTTACGTGGGAAACCATGTTTCTCTATATCCTGCTGACCCAAACATGCATTTTGTGAATCTTTTTCTAGACTGATAGGGTACTGCTCACGTTCTTCAGTTAATGGCCAAAAAATTTGTTAGGCCATTGCCATTCCATTAATGTCATTTTGGTATGGCCTAGGGTTTGCCCAACTTTCTTTATATTCACGTTATGTGGTCAATTCTCTTTTTTTCCCATATTAGAGATGAATATATGAAGGTACCACGAGGAATTTAAAAAAGCAATTTGTTGCAGGGCCTTTTTTAAGAAGAGAAAGAGAAATTTCTCTTTAAAAGAAGTTATATTTTATGGAGATAGCACGTGTTGGGAATAGAATCTTAAGTTAAGCTGTTTGATCACTTATATACGTGCAGAGAGTTAATTAAGATAAAAATGAATCTGTTAATTCTAAAGAGTGAAATTACAAACAAACAAGATCTATTATATATAGATGTCTAAAAACGATTATCTAAAAACCGTGTGATGTAGCATATAGGGAGAGGAGGTAGCGCACTTCATTTGAGAGAGAGAGAGAGAGAGGTTGCACTTCGAACTGATATCGTTTCTTTTCTAGTTGTGGATTGCAGGAAGCATCTCTTGCTACGTTGTGTAAATGTAGATTATATGAAAAGAAAGCATAGAGATCGATACTGCGTGGGAGGGTGACAGCCGGTCAGGAGATTATATACAATGAGCCTTTGCCAACTTTTTTGGGCTAAAGCCTTCCATGTAGTAGTGACTCAATTCGCCACTTAACTAAGGGCTCTTCTTCTGCCAGCATAAACTTGCCAGACCCACAAAGCCAATATTTATACTTGTCACCGTTGCCACCGTTTGGCAACTTTGGCTATTCGCCATTTTTTGGCGCACCGCCAACTTAAGTGGCTGGCATGGCATCCGGCCCGGATATACGGCGTGGGCGGCGTTCGAGTGTCTGCAGCACGGCCACAGCGTGGGGTAGCGAAAGCCCAATTTGAAGAAATAAATTTAATTGAATAATAGAATACTGGAGTGTACGAATGTACGGGCGGAAGAATTTAATACAAAGCAGAGTGGTACAGAGTGCAGTCGATATAATTACAATGCCAAGAATTTAGCTTAAATCATCTTACTTAGCGCCGAGCGTGAGCAGTGCAAGTGGCTGGCGCAGGAGGCGCAGCGGGGGAGTGAGTGAAGTAGATAATGATGCATTTTTGCTTAAAAACCTTTGTTTACGAAAATAGTAACCACTGCATAATCAAAAATCAGTAGTTGGTTGGAAAGCGAGATTTCCGAGGAAAGCGTCTTTTATAATAGTAGGTAGAAGAAAACGGGGTAAGTACGGAAATATATACTTATTAGTCCAGAAGCGGGCAAAAAGTCAGATTAGGCGGGGAAAATACTTCACTACTGAAGGTTACGTAGAAATGGGGGATCTACGGAAGGCAATGAAGCCAAATAAATGCCCCATGGCATCGGTAAAATCAGTGAAAACACCACAATATAAAACTATAAGATAATATTCCATGCCACCCAATCACGTGAAAGTGGGCGCATCTGCATCACGGCAAGTTCGTCGCCCATGCGACCTAGAGCAGTGGCACCTACTATGGATTCATAGTAGGCATATCGGGTGCGTGTGAACAATCCATTAAAGTAGTCCACAGCCTGATCAAGACTACAAGATAAATGCTGCGTTTAGGTATTGCAAACACCGCAGTTAAATACAGGATATATTACACATGCGTAAGGCAATTTGATGTATAAATAATGAATGCGCTCATGTACTACGGTCACGTGAAAGTAGCGCTAATCGCTATCACGGTGAAGTCGCCCGACCGACCTAAAACAAACTACTTTTACTATGGAGTCCGTAGGTAGTGATAACCGGTGCATGTGATCCATCCGCGTGTGTTGAGTCACGGCCGGGACGATTACAACAACATGAGTAACCAAGCAACCTAGTTAGCGTGTAGAAACATGCAGAAATGCTCTGCATAAAGCAGTGTAGAGGTAATTTCCGATAAGGGATGCCACTCGAACTAATCAATATATATGATATTCTGGGTGATACCACAGAAATGCCAAGCGTATAACTACTGCTACGTGAAATACAAGAATCCCGCCACATGGGTACCAAGGTATAGAAATACCAACTCGATGGCAAACTAGGTAGACCCAGAAATGCGATGAGACTTTCACAGTATCAAGGTTCCACCCAAATGTGACTCAATTAGTGGGATGGAGTATAAAACCATGTCGTAAATAGGTACAAGTAGGGAATTAAAATACTTAATTCCTAAATTCCCTAAAACATGGCCGAATCGATACTAACAATATAAATTGTAAAATAATCAGGAAATCACCAATTTAATGGTATAATTCCCGAATGGAAATGTAGGCCCAAGCAGCTAGATTTCCATGGTCTCTGAGATCTTGAGGTAGAACTAGTGGCCCAGGGTAAATACCACTAGAGACAGGTTCTTTGAAATCTGATCAAATGCAATTTTAAAATCAAAGATTTAATGTGGGCAGAATTAAGCAAATACTAATTTCCAAAATAAAACAATTTTAATAGTAGGGAAAAGGCCCACTCCACAAATACAGAGGCCCGCAGTCAAGCGTCGTCCTCCCGCCAAGGGTACGTAAACCTATTTTGGAGACACCCCAGTTAATAAGCGTGGTGAAAATGTGAAGAAAGCAGCGTTGAAACAGCAGGAGTTTAGTCGAAACAAAAGCACTTGTAGTAGACCTTAGGTGTCTTAAATCTTTGCAGCAGCCCTCATATTGCCCTTGGTCTCTTACATAACAGGAGATATCACTGCGATCACGGTGATTAATCTATAAAATGTAATTAACTAATTAATTAAACCTATCCCTTGCTTTCTCAATTTGGGAGTCGAAGCACCTCAAAGGAAGTGCTGTGCATGCTACTAGGGTAGTACCGTAAATCACCCAGTCGACCGTGAAAACGGAACTCAATTTGGACCCTCACCACGCCCTCACGCGCGGCTTGAAGTCGGGCCGTGACCACTTGTGGCAAGCTACACCAGCAGCCATTCATGTGGTGAGTCGGTGGCGGTGGCGAGTCAGCAGCTTTCGCTCAATAGAATCAACAATGACTCAGCGGCCCGTCAACCGCAGCTTCAGCTGCAGCGCGGATTCGGTCAATCTTGTCCCAGCCAGTCCCGATCTGACGTCTGTTGCTTGTCAATAACCCAACTCAGCTTGACTCCGATAATAATGTGCCGATCGGCAATCTTTTAAGTACTTGTGCCCGCCCTTGTGCCAAATAAAAGCCGTCTTCCCATGCACTTCGTCGCCGTCGCCGGCTTCAGAAAAATAATAGGAAACTTGGTCGCGTCTGATTCTCATTTCTCTGACCAAATTAGCCAGAAATTTATATATGAAAAATGGCATTTGGGTTAAGGAGGATTCGAGAAATTACACGGGAGACGGCGGCTTTGAGATGGTTCTGGGTCAGAAGAAGACCTGAGTCCAAATGGCGGCAGATCCAGGATGCTGGGTTACTTGGCCACTCGGGCACTGGTACATCTCACGGGTTCTCGAGAGATGATTGTGATTAGTTTAATACAATTTGGGTTCGAAAACAACAAGGAATGGCGAGGTTAGAAATCGAACCTCGCCAGGAAAATTCGAGCGGGGTTTCAAGGTTTACAGTTGCTCCGGTGGCCTAGTTCCGGTGGTGGGGTTGAGAGGCTGGTAAAGTGGTCGCATGGTCTCCCAGGCGAAGGATGAATTCCAGAGAAGGGGACGGAAGGCACGAATTATGATCAAATTTAGTATTCCTCACGGTTCCTCTTTTTAGTTACGAGGGAGTCCGAGGAGTTACACACCACCCAGGCAATTGACAATTTATTGTTAGCCATCGAGGATGGCTCAAAGAGTGAGCTCGAGGAGAGAAGGTGAATGGCCATGGTGCCATTGCAAAATTTTGAGTTTTATTTTGAGTACATACGAGAAGAAGAGGAAGAAGATGGAGTTCATTGTAGGACAAAGCCGGACAGCATCCCACAAATCGTAGGATTGATTTGTGATTGACGATTTGCAAATCATTTAGCCCGTAACTCAAGCGAATCAGGGAAGCGTTGGAAGCCAACACGTAAAATATCGTTCGGATCCGGTAGCGATGCGGCTTCCGGCGGCGTCTACGGCGTTAAGTAGCGGCGAGCCCGTCAGAAAATACGAGTGAATCATTAAATGCGAGTTCACGGCGCGAAAGTCAACGAAAGGTCAACCAAGGGCAAAATCGTCATTTCGCACCTTCAGGAATAAAATAATATTATTCCGGAATGAGATGTAACTCGGCACCATTTACATTTTTAGGTTTCATTAGTTGGTTGTTGTTTTGTAGATATAGAACTTATAACTACAAGGCTTGATTCAACAAAAACTACATGAAACCCGACACCAATTTAGTAGTGTTTTCCTTTCGATATCTTGGAACATCTTTTATGTGTTTGAATTCCACGCGATACCTTAAAAATTAAAAAACGCAATCCCCTTCAACTAAATTTTGTTTCTCTTTTAACCAGGAAGTATTTTTTTTTGCAAGTAATATTGTTACATCAAAGTCAGAATATGTCCTTTATTAGGAAGAATTGCAAATAATGATTTTGCCCTTAGTTACAGCCTTTGATTGACTTTTTGCGTCGTAACTCAAATCCCGTGCATTCGCATATCAACTTTTCTTAGCGTGCTGCGTCGTCTGAAGCTGGCGTAGGCGTGGCGTACGTCGTTCGGACTCACGACCAGATATTTCTGAGTTTTGAGTTTGGACTTTTTCATTAATTCAATTTTGGGTGCAGGCCCGTTAGTGCTGTGAGGCCCATGTGGGCAATCCACTGGTTCTGGGGATTTGTCTGGACTTTGTCCTTGCCTCCCCGTGCCTACCTCTCTTCCCCTTCTTCTCTGCAGCAAACAGACCAAAAAAAAAAACACAAGAAACTCAAATTTTGCTAATGCCAGCCATAGTGGCCATTCATCC
Source organism: Gillenia trifoliata (assembly GCA_018257905.1). Classification (NCBI taxonomy): domain Eukaryota; kingdom Viridiplantae; phylum Streptophyta; class Magnoliopsida; order Rosales; family Rosaceae; genus Gillenia; species Gillenia trifoliata. Next base: position 14,947,658 of record CM031080.1, on the reverse strand, counting down.
CTTCTCCTCGAGCTCACGCTGCTTGACCTCGTCTTTGGTAGGTTCTTCACCATTCAGAAATCAAACCTTGTCGAAGCTTTTCAGACCCGGGGCAGAGCCGACTCCAGCCCGAGAGAATTCAGGAAATTTCTCACGGACACCCACAAGAGCTCGATTTGACTTCAACTGTGCCAATTCTTGGCCGGTGAAGCATACTTCAGCATCTTAAGTACATCACCCTTCGACCCCCGAATCCACTGGTTGGACCCACCACAACTCGGGGTATTGGTTGAACCCGATTACGGAGGGTACACAAGGCGAGGTTCGATTTGAACCTAGAAGCCATTCCTTGTTGATTTGAACCCAGATTGCTCCAGACTAACCCACGAATCATCTTCTTCGAGAACCCGGAGATGTACGAGGCTACGAATGGCAGGGAATCGTACATCGATGATGAATTTTGGAAGCGGAACCTTCCTCAAATTAGCCATCTGAAGCCATCCTTTGGCCCAGGTACGTGAAATTCAAGCATCATGCATCTCGACTTCATTTGTGTAAATTTCTTGAAATTTGGTTGAGAAATGAGTGTTCTAGGCAAATTGAAGTTTTAGGCCCAGTAACTTGATTCGAAGCGTGGCCGGCCGGCCGGCGGCAAGGTGAGGTTGAAGGCAGCCGGCCAGCGTCGGCGATATTGTCGACAAATACAAATCGGCAAGCCTTCTTGGCGTCAATGGCTTAACTCGAGCCGTGGCCCAGCAAGCTGGTGAGCCGCAGTGGAGAAAGCCCGTAGCGTGGGGCGCGCGTGAGCCGCCAGCGTGGCGCGCGTGGGTGGCCCGTTGGGCCGCGGCGTGAGCCGCGCGCGTGAAGGGCCGCGGCTTGGCGCGATCTGAGCGCAGCGTGAGCGCGCGTGGAGGTCCAAATTGCAATGTTTGCGGAGTGGCTCGTGACGCATTAATACTACCTCGGGGTAGTATGCATGTTATTTTCTGGAGTGTTTTGGACGCTCCAAATCTAGAAAGCAAGGGATAGAGTTTATTTAATTAGTTGGTCGTTACCTTTGCAGGATTATCCAAGTACGGTGATATCTCATATAGGTAGACAAATAGCGCGTGTGGCGGCGTGTGTGACGGCACCACGGCCCCGGCCACGGCAGCCAGCTGAAAGTTTCAAACCAGAAACTCCAGGCCCCAAGATTTCGAGCATAGTTCCCTTTGTGGTACCAATTACATTATTAATCTTGATGTTAAATGAGTTTGACCTGTGGCGCTCGGAGGAGCATCGTTTGGACTTCCGGCTTGATAGTGTAGTGGGCCTTTCACTGTTATTTTAAATGTGTTTCCTATTTTAGGAAATTATATATTTATTATGCCTACACATTTTATTACAACGGTTTTTAAATGGATAATCTTATGATATTTTAGTAGACCCTTGTTATATTAAGTTATTACTTGGTTTCAACTTGGCTCGAGTAATCTGATGGGCTTTGGAAATTAGTGGGCTTTGGGCCCTCTAATTTCCATTTGGGAATTCCACCATATTTTGGGTGAAATTAGCAAGCATGAGATCTCTCTGTGTGTGCTAGTATCAGATTGGCCATATTTTAGGAATTTAGGGAATTCAAATATTTTAATTTCCCTACTATATAATTACTATTTACGTTTTTAGGTTTGTATCTCGTTTGACGGCTTTGCGACGCATGTTTAGTGAACCTTGGATAACGTGATTTTCTATACAGCCTTTAGGTTCACTAGTTTCGATAAGTTAGGCATTGCTATACCTTGGTACCCATCTGTAGGCGTATTCTTGGTATTTCACGTGCTTTTATGGCTATATGTTTGGTATTTAAGATACGGCCCGAGAATACCAAATATATATTGATTAGTTGAGGCATCACTACTCGGGAAATTACCTCACATTGTTTTTATGCAAAATCTATTTGGTAGTATGTTTTCATCGCTCAACTAGATTGCACTTACAGTGTTTGAGTATAAAGTAAGGCGAGGACGGCTTCACGTGATTGTTCTGCGCACCTATAAACAACATGGACCATGTAATTCGGCTATTACCGTCGCTGGGCGACTTTCCCAGACTCGTTATGATCGCCATCTGCGCGCGACTTCACGTGATTGTGTACGGTAATCACTGTTATATACCGCCACGACTGTTCATGGCGAATATATACGCTATGAACTTGGCAACACTACCATCCTAAGCAGGCATCCTATCTTGTAGTCTTGGATTGCTGGACGGGACCAACTTTCACGTGATTATTCACCTGTAGCCGTCTGGCTCACTACTAGATGTGAATTGGTGCGGCTATTTCTAGTCGTATCGACTTCGAACTTTCTATTTGTGATCTTGTGAATCGCCCGGCTTCAATGGCTGTGTATATATTGTTTATTTTTATAGTTTTGCTGTTACGCTGCAATTGTTTTTCGGAGTTTTCCGCGATACCCTTGCAGGGGCATTTTTATTTGTTCTACGGAGTTTTATGATCATATTTAAAGACCTTGGGTAAAAATATTTTTATCGCAGACGGTGACTTTACTGCCAAAATTCGGATGGTAAGTATATTTAAATGCCTTACCTCGTTTTCTACTACCTCTCTACTACCCTACTGTAGATAATTTTACGAGTTTTAATAATTGCTTGATTTGTGGCGAGGGTTCTTCTTTGAAAACAAGGGAGTTTTACACAAAAAATGACTATTATTGGCCAGCATCAGCCTACATTTTAACCATCCTGATTTTGCTGGTGGAAGTGTCCTACGGTCGGGCGGTGGTATGTGAAGCTTTAAATTCCCTTGGTATTGTTTACCTACATGTCCATTTACCTTATGCGATTCACATTGTAATAATTCTTCCGCTTGCGTCCATTTTATGTACACATTGATCTTGTTATTTTCAAATTGGCTTTGCGTCACCCTCGTTAATTGTCCCAGTAAATGTGTCAAACTTTTGGGTGTCACGTGTGTCCAAGGTGAGTTACAACATCAAATACTCATGGATCTGGAAAATTAGTCAAGGTGATTTGCAATAAAGCATAATGCGTTAGTCCTTAGCCAAAAGAAAAAAAACTACATAATAACTACTTTGGGCGTAACAATGCCTTTTTATTTTAGTGATGTCTTATAACAATACAATTAACAGTCTTATATACTACATAATAACTATTCATGACTTTTATAAAGATTGGCAGCAAAAGAATCAACAAGAATATTGTTACTTTACAAGAAAAGAAACAAAAGCTTGACGCCTCTAAACCTAAAGGATTTGGCATAGTCAGCTCAATAAGGAATTTGTATAAAATGCTGCTATATAGAAGTAGCGAGTCCAAGAAGTTGGAATTCATTTTTAGTAGATCTGGACTTGACTTGTGTTTTTATGTGATTTTGACAATTCGGTTTATATATTTTTATTAGTGGAGCATTATTTGGATCGGGTTTGATACGATATGGTTCCCCTCTGAGTTGAGCGGATATTTCAAAGCGTATACATATAAGCAATGATATAAAATGACTCTGTATATTTCCATTAGAAAAATTGCTTCTAATAAGTTAATACTGCTTTCACGATATTTCAAAAGTCAAAACTCCAAAGGTTGATCGTTGGTTTACTTTTTGAGAACTAATAAAAAGTCCCTCACAAGTTTTACTTTTGGACAATTTTCTTATTATTATTATTTTTTCTTTATTATGAGGACAAAAAAACAAAAGAGTCACATGATGAGTGTTTTGAATTACAAAAAAAAGTTCATAGTAATAAAAAAGTGCCTAGATAGTCTCTTGAGGTTTTTGACTAAAAAATTTTTGCATGATTTTATTTTTTATTTTTTTTCTTTTTAAAGTTGAATAGATACAAATTATGGATGATGACTTGATAGCAGGTAGCTAATAAAATATGATAGTAAAACCAGCCAGCCAGCAATTCGAATCGGAATTCTGGCACATAAGAAATATCAATTTGTTTTTACAAATGAGGCCAATTGGAGCTGTTTTAAAATTTAAAAATAGATAAATAATTTTATATAAGAGTGGAGGTGTACAGTCAGATCCCAAGTCCAAAAACCCCTTATATCCACTTCTTATGAAAATAGAAAGTAAGGTGAAAAGTTCCAAAGAACCAAAAAAGCAATTCCGATACGGCGCTACCTGGGATAGGAACCTTACTTTCATACATTTTAAATTACAGTATATATAATATACAAAAGCCACCCTTGGCTATAGCCTAAACCTAGACTTGTCGGAGGATTTCCGAAAGGGACATAGTAGTTTCTTGTTTCTCTTTGCAACAGAATATGCAAGAATAAGATTATTTAATGAAATAATTAGAAACCTGTAATATACAGTAGAACCTCTATAATTTAATACTCGATAAATTAATAGCTTGATTAAATAATATTTTAGTCAGTCCACTTGAGAAAGCGTGATAGCAAGTAATTAAAATTAACAAAATAAAAAAATTCATACTGATTACTACGTAATATATAAGTGTAATTTCTTGTAATTATGACTTTTATTTATTTAAATAGAGTTTTGCTTGGTTAAATGTTTAATAAAAGGGATAATGTAATACATTGAACAATGTACAATCTATTTTTGAGAAAATAAGTATTAGATTCATGAATTTTACTTAGTTAAACAAATACACAAAGAATTTATTAGTTCAGCAAAACTGAGAAACTATATACAATGTACAATGTTTTTAAGAAAAATAAGAATACTTTGATAAATTAATAAGTTTATTAATTAATCGATAAATTAATGGAATTTCCTTGTGATAAGAGTTATTAATTGATAGAGGAGTTTAAGCGTATATGAACATTCTTTTTCTTTGGTAAACTGTTAGCAATTTTCTATTTATCTTTAGGTCTCTAATTTTATGGAATTTGGATGCTCAAATCGTGATGAATGACCAAATAAATACATATATGCATATATAAGTTAAGGTAACTTTTTTATATTGAGCCAATCAGGAATATTTATCAGAGCATGGATATCCTACTGTCAATGTCCAGAATCAAGATATCTTTTGGCCCGATATCACAGGAGGAATGACAGAAAAGCCACAATGTAAGTGTAGTGTAAAGAAATACGAGATAGATTAAAATAAAGTCTACTTTGAGAAATTAAAATTCAAAATAGAGTGCGTAGTCTGAGGAGCCCAAAGTCTGAGAAGTATAGTTGCCAGGAGCATGGCTAAGGTGCGATGTGCAAGAATAATTCCATCCTAGTAAAGATGGGCACAATACAACTGGTAGGAAATAATTTCATAGAATAGGCTGGAGGGATGTAAAAACCACGGTGAAACACTTCACGATTCGTACAAAACCTAAAGGTGTAAAACGAGAAAATGTGAAGTCAACAAAAATAATCATTTCTAAAACCTTTGCTTTTTTCGTAACATAAGTAACCCCACTCTCTAAAAAACTGCAACATAATTTCTAAAAAGCATACTACGTATAGTACCAAAAGCGTCAAAGAAAGAAGCATTATAAGGCGCAATTTGCGAAGATCTTTGCCACATCCGGGGCCGAAACAAAAGCGTGTACGATATTATCGCTTTGGGCCGCCCTCATGGTTTTGTTTACGAGAACTTCATGGGCAACTACGTTGGGTCACCCATCTTAGGATTGCTCACAACTTAAACTAAAGCAACCGGAGTTGGAAGTGGAATCCAAGCCAGTGGCTCCCAGAAAGACCTCGTACTAAATGAAGTGACATGTACATATAAAACACATCACCTCTCTCGCGTTAGTCCCAGTATGGGAAACACATTTATCTCAACATAATATAGCATACTCATACCGTCAAAGCAGTACAAAGAAGCACCAGCGCAGAATATGTGAAATCTAAACACCATTATAAGACAAATATAGTATGCTCTAGACATATGGAAATGCACAAGTCCATATAAAGTAGCTACATGGGGCAGAGAGTGAGTGTAATAAATATATGCTCAATACTACGATCACGTGGTGGCATTAATCGTGTCTCATCACGATCCTGGCTACCTAATGCAAACTGCTTACTGTTTGCACACACGTGGATCCAAGGTGAGCATAATGGTGCGAATGTGAACATGCACGTGAATACCATGCTATGATGAGCAAATAAAAAAATACACATGTAGTCACACCATCACGGGTTTACAAATCTCAACATAATATCACGCTTTGTGCACTTAAACTCGTAAGTAAAAACTGGCATGATAGAAAATGATTCACCAAAATCATAAGTGGAAACTAATGTAAATAATATAAGTTCTATAAAACAAAGCCCACTCAGAATCGTGGTTGGAGTGGTGAACGCCTTACATGCACACGACACTGTATGCCACTCCCTCATGAAGTAAGTCTCACCTATATTAGATATGACACACCCCCCACCCTCGATACCCATGGATCCCAGGAGTTTTGGGGCGTCTTCAGCCAGGCACTCGTAGTAGCGAAGCCATTAAGTAAATGAAGCAACACTTAGTTGAAACAAAATTAAAATAAGTTAGGAAGCGTACCTAATTTTGAAACGTTGAAACAAATAATAAAATAAGTTCCTAGAATCTCTATCACCAACAGGGATGGATATTCAATATAGAAGCTGAAAGAAAAGATAAATCATACGTAGTGCTGGGATAGATGATCGGAAAATTTGCCGCCTTGGATGCCTCGCTTAGCCGGATGCACTATCTTTATATCACAGAAGGGCGCAAAAACAACGATTGTGAGTGGACAAAAATCAAAGTTTTACAAAACCTTTCCTCTTTTCAATATACTAATCCATATTTAAAATCCGATGTAATGCGTGAAACATGCTATCATAATATAGTTTCAAAAAGGTACTTCAAAGAGTATAACTAAAACTGGCAAAAGTATAATGTTAATGAAATCACAATTAACAGATTCCAATAATATATATAAAGGAGAAGCCCTTACAAGGTATATCTGCGATCACCCATATGCGGGTTGAGGAACAACCTCTCAATCATATTACCAAGCACTTTCGATTATCCACCGATAATTTGTACTCCTAGTACCACACATGTAAGCCTTTGCGCGCGATGCGTCACACTGATCCCTTCGTAGTGGGGCCTTTTCCCGTAAACAAAATACTGCGCATCAAGATGGCTGCTTGCCTAAGGTATTTCTTGGACAATACCCCTGGAGTACGGTCGTGTGAGCCCAAGCCTTGAGACTTGTCCCTGCAGTAGTGAGGCAGAAGTACTCTGTTGTGTTGGTATACCAAGTGTGTTTGAAAACATACATACATACTCGTATGTTTAGATATAGGATTTTAAGATTCGGCCTTCCATGATTCGAATATTTAATGGCCATAAATAAAACCTTCCTTCAAAACTATATATCAAATATCATTTCCTTATTTATGCAAAGAAGTAATATCATAGTGTAAACCATTTCATACTTATATATTCATACTTTGGTATATAACCACAATCACTGCCCTTTAAATCCATTTCATAATTAAAACAAATATGGTTGCATAAACAATTATCAACATGTATATATATTTAATAATAAATATATAAAAATAAAAATGTTTAAAAACCATTTAAAACTATATAGAAATCAAATCCATATTCATTTCCAATCATAAGACCATTTAATAAAGCAAGTCCCCACTCACGTGATCGGGGTGAAATCTCCCTCGTATTGCCTCCTCAGTGTGGCCTTTGAAGAATTCATATTAATATTAGGAGCAATTAGAACCTCCTAATATAAATCAAAATAAACCACATAGAAAATATTCCAAAATAATACTATTTTGGCGAAAACGGGCTCGAAACGATTTAGGAACTGAAAACCCTACCAAGCTATAGTCACCATGTAGCGCCATATGTTACATGTGCATGGCAACGCGGGAGGTATTCCTCCACCAGCGCCCGGCATGCAGCTGTAGCTATTCGCCTGTGTTGGCGCGTGTCGCCTGCCCCTTTCTTTAGCGGCGTGTCCCCACGCCGCTGCTGACGTCACCCCCACTTGCGCATCGCGGCGTATTGTAGGTGTAAAGATGTGGAATATACCTTTACGGCGCGGAATAGTCAGCGCGAAATCCACGAATATTGATGCAGATTGGCCAATATTCCTTCTTCTTCCTCCTCCCTGGCAGTCCGGGCGCTGCAGCGCACCACGCCGTCCTCGCACTTTGGTTCATTTAGGAATTTTACGGGAAATTTTAGAAATGTCGAAACTTACAAAATTCATATCTTCTTCGTTCTTTTGCTTAGTTCGCGTACCATATATATCAAAATGAGGTATTGTCAGAGTAGAATATTTTCACTTTAATTTGAACGGAAAAATGGCCGGAGATAGCCTGAAATAGCAAGGAAGGTTCAAACCTAATTCCGTTCTCCTTCAAAAGCGCACCAAATTGAGCGTTCTTATGTCCGGTTTGAACCTACTCAATCAATAAAAGCAAATGGCAATGGTTTGAGGCTTTATCAGGTGTCGAAACTTGAATGGCGATTAAATCGTTTGCCGTTCCCGTCCGGTTTTGGGCCGATTAGGCTCGAGGATTTGAGATTACGAAATCACGATCTCATGTCCCAGAATGGCCGAGACCGTCGTAATGGATGTGGTCTCGTGTCGGTTTGATGGTTTTGTGATTCGTCAGCGTCCCGGCCCGGGCCTAGCCTCGCTCATGCGAGCCACTGCGGGAGTCAATCCGGCCACGATCAAACTGCGGCACGAATTGTGTGGGTAGATTTAACGAAAGATTAAATGTCTGTTAAATGCTGGCAGAATATTCCTAACGCGGCGTTAAGGGAATATACGCAGGAAGTGCTGATGCCGGGCCGGGTTTTGAACCCGATTCTTAGCGTCATGATCCGGAGTTTGGGCCGGGTTCAGGCCAGTCAGCATTCGGCCGTTGCAACTGCGGCGTCGTAAATGCATTTCAACTTACCCCCAAAATAGGAAATAAATATTTAATAAACCTTCTTTTACGTTTCACGTGAATCACATCATGTTCTCGCTCACGCGTTAAGCTGTAGTGACGGATACTACAAGGAGTCACATTAAGTAAAAAAGTCAAAAGAATTCAAAGAGTTTAAGCGTCGTAGGACATGCTTTATTGAGGGCATTTAGTCAATTTACAAACAAAAATATAAATACGATAAAATTAGGGATGGGTAAATGCATGGAAAGTTTGAGTACAAACACCAAAATTTCAAATAAAATACACAAGCATGATAATAAGGGATAAACTATCAAAAGGTTGGGTGAAAAGAATATCTAATTTCTAAGAGAGTAAATTGAATAGAAAATATACAGAAAATAAGATGAAGCCTATAGTATCTTTATTTTTATTATTTTGTTTAATACAACTAATATTACTATTCTAAGCTACAATAAAGAGAAAGGAGAGTGTTTGAACCTGGTAACACCAAAGAAATGCACCACTCGCAACTACACACCGTTATTCAACACATTACAAACAATAATCAACTATCGGCCCGGCGAGAGGAGGAAGTTTGGTGCATGAAACGCCGGAAAAGCATGCAAGAGATAAGATACTTTAATGTATGGCGATTGCATTGCTCCATCTGGAAGTCAGGTGGTGACATGCTTCCATTCCTAACTCATGTCACCTAATTAGTCGATATAATCAGATGAAGTTCATATGCATACGATGAGCACCCAATGACAATTATATATTCATGTCTTTTTTAGAATAAAGTTACAACCTGGGCATGAAGTACTACAACATAATATAAACCCAACACGAGTTAGCAAATTAACGAACACATATTACTTGACACAAAGATGATATAATGATTTGGATGTAGGTAAAAGTTCACAGACTCGATCGGCGGGATTTGTTATAAACGCATTATTCATAAAAAATTTGCATTAAAGTTTTCTAAAGATCAATTGTTTAAGTTGAAAATAAATTTAAAAGTATTTTGATTTTCATTCCAGGAAATTAGTATTCAGATTTCCAATTCCAGATTGAGATATTCTTAATAAGTATATTTCAACTTAGTTCAAAGCCAACTCTAACTACCTGTGTGTAAGTATATTCACAAAAACCCTCCTACTATCTCAGATGAAAGTAAGGCTAAATTGAAAACTTTTGAACTTTTTGTATTGCCTTTTGTTTTTTTTATTTTGTGATTATTCAAAAAACCCCTTCATTGTTAGTGGAATTTGAGAGGTTTGGGGTTTTCTGTGATAGTTAGAAAAAATAATTTTCACATGCTCTTTTAGGAAAGTGTTTTAAGTTTGAATAAAGTAAAAAAGAATAAGTAATAGTGTAAAAAGAAAAATAATGTGCATAAATCATTTCCTTTATCAGAACCTTTCTTTAAGTAAATTTTTGTTGTTCCAAATTTGTGTATAGTTGGCCCTACATTATCAACAAAGTATTATCCTCAAAAACTTTGGAATCCTCACAATTAGAACCCAAAAATAAATTCAGGTAATAAGTTCAAGCACGATTTTACCCCAACATAGTTAATTTAATATTTACCTGGCTACTGTCATCACGACCGATCCAGGGCCAGGCCAGGTGTCGGAAAGTGATGGCCGACGCGCGTTAGCGTCTTTGGCCAAAAAGCCAAAAGAAAATTTAGAATAAAAGGATAGAATATTGAACTAAAACAATAAAGTGAGAGTGCATGAATTATCTTAGTGGAAGGAAATAAAGATACACAACGTAGAGTAGGCTGAAGAGATGGAAAAATCTAAACAAACGTAGAAACAGCCCTACATTTGTCATACCACGCCATCGACCATGGCTCGATAACAAACACCGGAGGCGCAAAACATAAAAGCAGTGAGTGGGTCAAAAAGCAAGTTTGATAAAGCGAATTTGTTTTCAAAGTTTAGTAGCCCCTCGTTTGAAAACAAGCCTATAATTGAGAAAATCGTCATACGTGAGCATGAACTCTGAAAATACTATCATTTAAGCGTTAGGTACTCACAGATAATCTTTCTTGACATTTCTTCAGCGTATATATGCTTGCATGCCGTGGCTAAACCACGATGAACCGTGAGTATACCATTGTCCTGACGATCTTCTGATGGCCTTGAGTCTAGCAGCTGGCTGACTACAGTGCAGTCACGATCCACACAAGTCAAGGTTGCCCCTGGTGACCTAAGACGGAGCTAGTACCTCCCTGTTGGATCCAGAATTAATGGCAGTGCTGATAGTGACTCTCCCGAGCGTCAAGGCTAGTCGGCCACAAGGTAGTACTAATGCGGGGTGTATACGTCTAATGATGAGCAGCGATGCTCGCCTATATGGCAAAATAATGGAATGTTACCACGCCTCCGACAAGCGTGCTGTATGAATATGCATCTGCTAACAAATAAAAGAAAGCGTTGAAAAACCATACGTATATAGATACTTTATTAAACAAAGACCCACTCACTCACTGTAGGTGGCCGGGCCAGTACACGTCTGGTAGCCGGTAGTCTCGGATGAAGCCCTTTATCATGAAATCAGGCCTGATTAACTCAAAGTTACGAATTAGCAATTAATTACACCTATCCCTTGCTTTGCAATTTGGAGTCCAAAACACCTCAAAAATTAACATGCATACTACCCCGAGGTAGTACCGTCGTCACGATCGACCTTGTGATAACTGATTCGAAAAAGGACCTTCCCACGCAGCACTTACACGCGCAGCCAGAAGGCCAGGAGCTGTCACGCGCGGCTCACCAGCAGCTCCTGCGCGAGCCTGGCCCGGCCTCGAGCCCGAGTGGCTGAAGTCCCGGCGCGGCTCGGCTCAGCGGAGTCGACACAGCTCATTGGGTAAGTCATGTGGCTCATTGGCCCAGTCCCAGCCAGGCCTCGGTGAGAGGTGATCATGTGACTCAAGTGGCCCGTCCACTTGTAACTAATCAATGGTCAGTAATCAGCGCGCTCAAGCATGCCAGTCAACCGGTGAGATCTGTGTCAGCCATAAGTCATCCACACCCGGAGATTGATCGCCGCCGCCTTCGCCCTTCGCCAGCCTACCATGTCCCTTGCATCCCGGCAAGATACGGGAAAAATGGCCGGAAAGCTGAGGTACAAAAGAAACATGCTTCTTAGTTTTAGAGTCCAAATTGGACGATTCAAGTACAAAAAATGAAGCTAGAGATGAGGAACAAAGTGCCATTTTGAGGGCTGATGCTGGCGGGAGGTGGCGGGAAATTAGCTCCAAAGTTCTCGGCCAAAAATGAACTTGACGAATCGAAGTTCAGTCCACCAGCCAGGCATGGGTTTGAGTCCGAGGACTCACAGGAAGTCCCAGGGTGAAGTTCTCGAGGGGCTGGATCGAGGTCGGGAGAGGTTTGAGTTTGGCCAGGAGGCCGTCGGAGAAACTTGGGTGTGAGTGGATTCAGTTTTACAGTTTGAGTCATTTGTTTCGTTCGAAGGGAAAGGCCGGTAGGAGACGAGGATGATGATGGGTTTAGTGAGACAAGAGTGCATTTAAGCCATATGCCCCACGATCCGGGGAGGGCTGAGAAGCCATGGAGTGTCTGAAGCAAAATGGTGAGCTTTTGTTTTGAGTACGTAGAGAAGAAGGAAGAAGGTGAATGGGACAAGCCGGAGACAACATCCACAAATCGTGGGATGGCGTTGATTAGCCATGGCGGTGACTAATGGGCTGACCCGATAATCAGCGACCGATTTGAGCATCCAGGAAGCCTTAAAACTCATGTAGTAAAATATTCGTTCGGTCCCAGAGACGCGTCCCGGCTCGCGTCGAATTGTGTCGGCGGGCACGTCGGAAAATACAAGTGGATCATTAAATCAGGAGATTCGACGCAAAAAGTCAAGCGAAAAGTCAACCAGGGCCAGCGTGTTTGCACCTCAAAATAAAATAAGTTAAATTTTGAGCGGGATGTGTTGCAATAAGCTAGGCAAGCAATAATAGACACTTATATACTTTGATATAAGCTTAGAGTAGCTAATAGCTGTAGAAAATGCTGAGAATTTGGATCAAATTTATATTAACTACTTACAAACAAGCCTTAGTTTTGGCGTAAATGTTGCCCAAGGGGATTGGTTTAGGTGGGTGTGGCAAGGCCTCGTTTAGCGATTCGGTGAATTTATTTATTTGTTCGGATAGGATAATCTGTCATTGGGCCAGTCTTGAAGCTAAATTAGTCGGCCGTTTGGTGCGATGCTCGGACTAATATCGACTATTTATCTTTGGGTTGGTAAAAACACTGAGAACAAGTACGAAAAAGTTCTACAAAGGTATGGATGCTACAACTTATAATGTGATTTTTAAGGTTGTATGTAGTTATAACATTGGAAGCTTCAAAAGTCATAGGCAAAGTTTTGTTTTGAGTACTAATATTCTAGCTAAAGGCCTTTAGTTTGTTAATGGCATGCTTAAAGTGTTGCTCGAATGAGCATAATTCAAATATTTCGCTGAGAAGTAGGCCAAGAGAGAGTAGGAAGGGACGAGCGTGAAGATCTCTGAGTGTGAGGGTACTAAATAGGTAGGCTGGTTAAATGGTAAGGGCATTGTTTTTATCTGAAAGCGTGCTGATAATACAGTAAGCAAACTATTAGTATTATAAGTGTGACTATCACAGTACGTCTAAAGCAGGTATAAGTAACCACAGGCACAACTTAGGGTGCTACTGCCCAAGTGCAACATTAGCTCAAGCTATTATATATATATATATATATATATATTACTTTATATATTATTGTTATTGAAAGTAAATAAGTGGCCGCCAAGTTCCTTCTAGACACCAATTTTGAACAGCCATATTCTAGATGGTCAGCTCACCTTATCTTTGTTGCTGTGAAGCTATAACCTAAGACAATATAAGACATTTCGTCCATTTTCAGGACACATCACCTAGCTAAGCCTAACTTTATGATGATCTGATATATTCTGTTTCCACTTTATCAGAATTATAACTACACAATTTAGAGAAAATGTGTATATTCTTTTTACAGCTTAGACGTTATAGATAATTAACACAGAAAAAAGCGTTTGTGAGGAAAAATTAAGTTGATTTACGGGTTAAAAGTTTTTAATGGTGTAGATAAAAAATTTATGATCCGAAGACACATTTTTGATACTCATATTGCAAGTAAAAACTAGTAATGTATTCAGCGATTGATGACGATAAAATCACCGAATTCAATGACGCCTGCCCGTTGGATTAAATTTAGTATTTTTTGTAGCGATATTCTTCATTTTTGCACTACGTTGAATGTTTTAATAGTTTTGAATTTGTAATTTTGCAAAAATAATATAAATGATGAATAAAAATATAAATGACTAAAATCGTTAAGAAAAATTATAGAATCAAGAGCTACAAAAGTGTGTGTCACAAATGTGTATCACACTCATATTCTATTATAGATAAAACAGAAAGATGCGACTTTTTTTTCTGTTCAACAATCAGTTAAAAAATAGACGTTGCACTCATTGGAAGTTTTAGGGTAATTCGTTTTTATTAACCTCATTTTATGCATTAAATTCATTCACAAAAACGGAGTTTACTCTGTGTAGGCAAGACCAAATTCTCACATTTTCTCGTCTTTGACAGAACTGAAACAATTAAAGTTCACGAAAATTATGCAAAAGAAAGTAATCAAAGAAAATTACGAGCCGCATCCCCTTGTTAAAAAGACTAGTAGATGATCATTCGTTGGTTTAGAGATTAAATTAAACGAGATTCAGCAAAAGCAACCCATATGTGCTCTTTCAACGGGTACGTCTTAGGCAAAGCAACCCCCATATGGGCTCTTTCTAAGTTGCAGATGATTGGATCTGCACTGACGGATTCTCTGCAATCAAGTTTTAGTTTTAATATCATTACCGACCAATAAACATCTACCGCATGTTCAAGTAGTGCGATATACATTTTTACCATATAATAAATTAGTGACATGAAAAAATCTCCTAAAATACGAATTTTATGCAGAGAGTTCCACAAAGTCGTATCGTGGCCAGGCACTTTTAATATTTCGCCCGTTTTATAATTGCTAATATCCAGATATTTAAATGTGTTCTCACAAAAATCTACGAATTTTAAAAATTACAACACCTCTGTTTAATCACTCCACATATCTTTTATCAAAATTCTATCTAAAAAAACACAAAAATTGCTTACATCAACATAAACTAACACAAAGAACAATTTACCTTTGTAGTTGAAATTACTTTAAAAAATATAAACATTAAACAATATATAATCGTTGTATAAATGAATGTATCAAATTAAAAAATAACATAAACATTAAAAAAATGAACTGTGATTGAAAACCCATCATTCAACAATGCATAGTATTCTTCTTTTTGAGAAATTTATGTGAACCTATAATTCTCTTTTTACACCCCAACTGAATTTTTTTTTTTTATGTTATTCTCATTTTGTCACTTACATCAAATTAAAATAACAAAATATTCTCACAAATTAAAAAAATCACTGCTTCCACCCTCCAAGGCGGCGGATCACGAGGGTCGAGGTAGAGTGCAGTTAATTTTGTAGATATACACCAAGAAGAGTTTGAGGAGAGCGTAGGATGACCCCTTGATTTTTTGGCGTGAGCTTGACACCTTGCAGGTGTTAATGGGCGAACCGATTACTTTGATCACGTGACCAGTGACAAGGTGGTCGCGGCTAGCACGAGGTTCCAATTTTTTTTTTTAAAACACCTAGCCAAAAGAAGCCGTCGTTTTATTGAGTTTTAAAAATAAAATGAATTCAAAATTTGAGAGAGTCCCAGGGGAGTCGAGCTCGCTCGAGAAGGCGGAGTCTCTGCGAGGACTATAGCCTTTGGGAATTGAAAGGGCAATACCTTCTCTCCCTCCTCTCCATGCAAAGGTGTCTCCACACAATTCCTACTGAGTCTACCTCGGCTTCAACCTTCAATAATCAATTTCTTACATTGATTAATTTGAAACACCTTCTCTAACTATGAAATTTTCAATTTCATGCTCTAGCCTTTAGGGATTTAGAATTTGAAAATTATACTAGAGACCCCATTTATGGTTGGAGTTAGAACTTAGAAATACAAATAATTGTGAAACCTTTTACCAATGGCTGGCACATCCAGGCCGGATGTGCGACAGGCGCTGAAGAAAGTAGAATTATGTTGTGACGCCACGTAGGGTGGCGAAGCCAATTTGAATGAAATAAGAGTCAATTGAATAAAGAATGCAGGAGTGTGCACCAGTATACAGAGCGGAAGGGGTGTCTGATACAGAGTCGTACAGAAATTACGAGTCTGGGAGTGTTACAGTACCAGAATTTTAAACAGTCCATGCCACTTTCAGGCGTGGGCAATGTGGTAGCTAGCGCGGAGAGGCGCAAAAACAAGGTAGTGGGCCAATAATGATCGTTTGTAAAAGCAGCACTGTTTTAAAAATAGTAGCATATAAATCAAGAAATCAAGTAGTTGGTTGGAAAATGCGTTTGAAGGAAGCGTCTTGTAATAGTAGGTAGAAAGCGAGGTAAGTACGAGTATCGCACACCATCCCAGGAAGCAGGTAGGAAAGTCTAGTTCGGCATTAAAGATACTTTACTGAAGGTTCGTAAAATAAGGATCTACGGAAAACCCGTAAATCAAATAAATGCCCCCGTGGCATCGGTGAAAATCGGTGAAAACACCACAATATAAAACTATAAAATAAACGCTCATATACTGTCCCGTGAAGCTGGCGCATCTGCGCATCACAGCAAGTTCAGGTCCGCCCATACGACCTAGAACAGGCTGGCACCTACTATGGATTCATAAGTGAGCGTTGGTGCGTGTGAACAATCACGTGAAAGTGGTCTGGCCCCACAATCCAAGACGCTTCTACAAGATAGATGCTCGTTTTGGTATTGCAAACCACACAGGATGTACAGATATGTTCTGTGCTTAGACAGGCTGATGTATAAGTAACAGAGTACGCTCATTGTACAATCCGTGAAGCTGGCGCGTATGCGCATCACAACGAGTTCAGGAAGTCGCCCAGGCGACCTGAACGAGCTGGCACCTGCTATGGGTCCATGGCAGGCGTATGGAGTGCGTGTGAACAATCACGTGAAGCTGGTCTGGCCCGGACGGTACACTAAACACCGTGTAAGCAACCTAGTTGAGCGTATGAAAACATACTACTGAAATACTCTACATAAAACAATGTGAGGTAATTTCCCGATAAGGGATGCCCTCAAACTAATCCATATATATTTAGTAATCTCGGGGCCGTACCCGAAATACCAAACATATAGCTAAAATACGTGAAATACCAAGAATACGCCACATGGGTACCAAGGTATAGTAATACCAACTTAATGGCAAACTAGGTGAACCCAAAATACGGTAGAAGTTTACCATATCCAAGGTTCGCCTAAATACGGCCCAAGGCCCGTCAAACGGGTATAAAAACCCATAATCACAAATAGGTACTAGTAGGGAATTAAAATACTTAATTCCCTAAATTCCCTAAAATAGTGCCGGTTCGATACTAGCAATACGCGTATAGGATCAATATGGAATTTCACCAAAATATGGTGAAATTCCCAAATGGAATTAGAGGCCCAAAGCCCACTAATTTCCAAAGCCCAACAGATTACCGAGCTAAGCTAGTAAACCAAGTAAATACCACAAGTACGAGGTCTACCAAAACTACGATATAAATATCAATTTAAAACCACAATAAGTGTAGGCATAAACCAAAATATAATTCCCCAAAATAAAACACATTTAATAGTAGGGAAAGGGCCCACTCACAAATACCGAAGCCGGGAAGTCCAAACGTACGTCCTCCGAGCGCCAAGGGTCGCCAAACCTATTTTGGAACACCCAAGATTAATAAAGTAATTGAAAATACGAAGAAAACGGTGTTCGGAAACCCGAAAACGGAGTTTCGGGGTCGGAAACCCCAAAACCGCCGCCGTGGGCCGCCGTGTGCCGTCGCACACGCCGCCACACGCCGCCATTTGGCCCAACCTATATGAGATATCATCGGTAAAATGATTAAACTCATAAAGGTAATAAATTAACTAATTAATTAAACCTATCCTTTGTTTTTCTCAATTTGGAGGTCCAAAACACCTAGAAAATTAACATGCATACTACCCCGAGGTAGTACACGTCGTCACGAGTCGACTCGTGAAAACAGAACTCAATTTGGACCCTCCACGCGCCCTCACGCGCGGCTTGAAGATCGGAGCCGACGGCTCCACGCGCAGCTCCACGCGCGGCTCACGCGCGAGCTGGTCAGCTGAGCCGGTGAGCCGGTCAACGCGGCTCGGCTCAAGCCGGTCAACACGGCTCGGCTCAAGCCGTCAACGCGGCTCGGCTCAAGCCGGTTCGGTCAATGCTGACGTCAGCAAGTCCGGTCTGAACCGGTCTGCTGACGTCAGCAAGGCCGGTCCAACCCGGTCCGATGACGTCATCGCCGGTCGACACTGGTCTTTTTTCGGTCGCCGGCGCCGCCGCCGGCCGCCGTGCCGGCCGCTGGAAACTGGGAATTTGGCCGGAAAACTTCAAATGCTTGTATCTCACTCATTTCTCAACCAAATTCAATGAAATTTATGTCAAAATGAAGCTGGAGTTGAGAGGAAGAAAGTTATACCACGTTGGGGCCAAAAATCTGGCCTGAGGTGCTTGGAAAATCGAGAAAAGCTCTCGGGTCCAAATGAACCGAGTTCCTGAACCTCGATCCTCGATCGATTTCAGTCATCCATGGCTCGAGCATGATTGAAGGGACCTCGGGGAGGTGTTTGGTGGAAGAATCAAGGACCATCGTGGTCCAAATCGACGAGGAGGCTCGTCGGAAAAGCTCGGGGTGTCCAGAGTAATTTCTGGAAATTCTGGGCTGGGTTTGGGTCTGTGGTTGCTGGGTTTGGAAGCAACGAAGATGATGGTGATGAAGGTTGGTGAGGCAAGGGTGGCTAAGCCACCATGGCAGCTCGGGGGAGCTCGGGTGTCCCTAACCATTTGGAGCTTTTGCTCCCTGATTTGTGTTGCAGAGAAGGGAGGAGAAGAAGAGGGAAGGGACACGGGTCCAATCCCAGACCAAATCCCCCAAATTCAGGGATAGGCCACATGGCCTGCTGTCAAATGGGCCCCAGCCCAAATAATTCCAAACTTGCCCAAACTGAAATACGGGAAACGTCGAAAGCTAACGCCCGTAAAATATTCGTTCGGAGTCCGAACGACGTACGGCTCGCGTCTACGCGTTCGTAGCGACGAGCACGTCAAGAAAATACAAATGAATGCGTCGCACGAGTTACGACGCAAAAAGTCAACCGAAAGGTCAACCAAGGGCAAAATCGTCATTTTGCACCTCCGGGAATAAAATAATATTATTCCCGGGACGGGATGTAACAATCTACCCCCCTTATAAAAATTTCGTCCCCGAAATTTCCATAAGAAGTACAATGAGGTAGATGAGAGTAAAAACAGCTCACAACGTAACGTCTCCCGAAAAGCTCCCTCAAAAGTGTCGCCAGTGTAAAAAAATAACAATTGTCTTAACCGAAAGTTGGTTAAGAACGCTTCGTCACCAAAACAACTCAACGTGACAACAGTGTCACGAAATTCAATCAAAAGAGGAAAAATGATTAGCTGAACGAGTAATCAGTCGTCCGAAGGACTTCTGATGAAGGGTACCAGTTACTACGTTGCACAACGGGAGGTGGTAATCGACAGTGCAATCGTAGTCACTCCTCAGCTCAATCCATCTCCTTTGACTGAGATTGGGGTCTCCCAGAGAAGAGAGATGCCTCAAACTTTGGTGGTCAGTGGACGGTCTACACGTCTCACCAAAGTGAAAATGTCGTCAGAACTTCGGAACAAAGATACTGGCAACCATCTTCGGATCATGGGTATGATAATTCATCTCATGCGGTTTCAGTTGTCTGAAGGCATAAGCAATTATCCATCCATGCTGTATTAGCACGTACTCCAACCCGTTCAGTGAAGCATCACTGTAGGTTACGAGATACCGCCGCCTTTGGAAAGTGCTAATACAAGAGTAAGAATTAGACCAAACTTGAGCAGTCAAGAAAATTTGCTCGTGGTCGTCGCTCCACACGAATTTAACATTTGCTTGGCCAGTTTCGTGAGAGGCAGAGTGACAGAAGAGGAGTCCTTCACGAAACGTCGATGGAAACCGACTAAGCCAAGAAAGTTTCGACTCTTGTAACCCATCTGCGGTCGCTTCCAGATCCCCGCCACTGCAATCAACTGAGGATCGGCAAGAAAGCAATCCGCAGGAATCATATGTCCCAAAAGACACACGATTAGGTCAGAACTGGCACAGTTGAAAACTCTTTAAACTTCAACAAAATCATGCGACAGTGCCATTTCGCATGATCGGCCCCAGAATTGGAAAACGCCAGAAAGTCAACCAGAAGACTATCACAAACTTGTCGAGGTACGAGCGAAGTACTCGAGTCAACAAGTTCATGAAAGTTACTGGGACGATTGTCATCCCGAAAGGTATGACAAAGAACTCGTAAGGCTCGCAACGAGTCCAGAAAATTGGTCAAGTGAACGATAACGTTCTTGATCCTCGGCTGAAAACAATCAACCTTAGATCGAGCTTGAAGAAAGACTGTGCACTTCGGAGCTGGTCAAAAAGATCATCGATTCTAGGCGAGGTAGCGGTTTTTAGTCGTCACCCGAACAAATTGCCTAAATCGATGCAGAGCCTTAGAATACCGTCACTTCGTTCGAACAAACAAGACCTGAGCTCCACAAGGAAGTGCGAGATTGTAAGAATTCTGACAGAAAGGTTTCAGAAGCAGAAATTTCTTTTGACTCACACAACTCCGGTGGAGCCAAAAGATAAGAGGCAAGGAAAAGAGATACGATCAATACCTGGTAGGATCGATGGTGAATTTCACTTCTCGATCAGGCGGTAATCCAGATAGATCGTCAGAAAAACTTCGGAAAGATTCGTTGACAACCGGTAGATCGTCAACACGAAAAGGATTTCCTTCCTCCAACGTCAAAGATGTGATACAACCATCACAAGTCCTAACTCAGCAGTGCTTTACACTCGTAGCTGAAGATCAGCCACAAGTTGATTTCTCCGGTACTAGCCGGTGAACATCACAGTTGATATGCCAGGTGGCAAGAAGGTGATCAACCTCCGCCAACAATCCACACTGGCACGAAATTGGGGTAACAATCCATTCCTAGGATCACGTCGAAAACAACGACATCCAGAGGAATGAGATTGGCAAGCAAGACTTGATTAGCGATGATAACAGAGTATCACCGATAACCCCAAAGAACAAGACAAACTTTGCCTCACGGCATAGCGATTCCAAATCGTACCCGGTAGGAGTACAATATGGTCGATTCGTTTGAGTAAACAAGGGTGGAATAGCTGAATAGGTAATACCTGGATCCATTTGGATTCAAGTAAAAAGCCCAAGAAAGATTAACGTTTCCGAAAACAAGATCGGAATCGTTTAGTGTATCCTGCTGGTAAAAGTACGAACTCGTCCAAGAGTCAACAATACTCCACACTGGAACTGCCAGGCACCACCAGGATACAGAGTAGAATAACCAGAATTCGGGAGAAAGGTTCCAGAGTATGGGATGACATTGCCTTGGTAATGTTCGTCTCCACCGAAAGTAGGTTATCGATAGAAAACTGTTCGTCCAAAACAACTGGATCGGAACAGGCCAAAAGTAGGTTTCTGCCGGTACTGTGGACACTGGTTAGCTCTGTATCCCAATCATCCACAGGCATGGCACACCTGAATTTCTTCGCGTACACTCATCAACATGACAAGTGTCGCAACAAGGAAAGAATTGGGCGGTAGACTGGGTGGAGTTACCCAGTAACGGAAATAGGATCCATCAGTGAAGCAACCTCCACAGTTAATGTGAAGTTGACCCACTACTGGATGATTCAGAGCTGCACTTTCACGTTGAAAGACAGATTCTTTCGGAGACCGAAAGAATGACCGCCCCATACCCAACTACTGGGTACAAAGAGGTCGATTCCAGAACAGTGATCCCAGGCCATTTTAAGCCATACCGAGCTTGATGGGTTCGTCGGAGTTCTAAAGAATTCAAGCTGGGGCTAATATCGGTTTTCTGGGTTCTGTCTGGGTGGTTTGTTTCCTCGTCGGCGTTCGAATACGAAGATTCAGTAAGAAGTCAACTGTACTCAGACAGTGGACACGCCGCAATTAGAGTCAAACCGGAGTTATTTTCAATCACCGTCACTAGTAGATAAGCAATCCAAACTTTCGCCGAAGCGAATAGTTAAGATAGCCGCACATGCACAAGTGGGAAGATGATCGATTTGAATGACAAAAAGTCATGAATGGAAAGAAGTGTCGACTTCAGAAGTACGAAAAGTTCTTCAGCGTTCGAAGAAAATTTAGTCACGACAAAACAAAACAGTCGTAAAGACTCAACACAATTAATCAACATCTCGAAGATGGAAATTGTCCTAACTACCGAAAAGTAGTAGGCACGAATATTCGAGGAAAGTCGACCGACAGGTTCGATTTACGATCATCGAAGAGTAATTGCAGTCGTCACGTGCGGAAAGTACCTTACAAGGAATTCACGGTGATAGTTTTCCATTTCCGGATGAAAATGGAAAGTGATTAAAATAATTGGGAGGAAAACGTCTCCAAGCATTCAGCGATTGCCGCCAACAGTCACAAGAAAAGGAAGGCACGTCCAGTTAAACAACGTCAGTTGTTCAACTGTCACCCGAAGGTTAAAGTCGTCGGTTAAGGTGTAGAACACCGTCAGCACAAAGAATTTGTGACACTAAGTCTCACGAATTAAGTCCACTAGGATTAGTCGGCCACGGAAACAAGTTCCGCCAACAACTACGCCTAGCGTCGTCCCCAAGGGAAAGGTACTTGATGAAAAATCATCCGTTGTATCAAGCTGACACCACACCGAGAATATGAAATACGACAGCTGAATTAGTTTCCCAATTCAGTGCGATTCCCAAAGCAAGTTGGTAAAGAAAGCGTCTAACGTCACACAAAACGTCCAAGTCGTCCAAAGCTAAGTGTCGAAAACTACGCGTTGGTGACGTCGAGGTGGTATGACAAAAGAAGAACTTAGAATTAATCCAAGGAAAAACAATACACCAAAGGTGTAGAGTTCGGAGAATTTCTCAAATCCAAGAGTAGATTCAAGAAATTGAAGTCTGGTACCAACCGACAGGTACAGAGTACGGAAGGAAGAGCATAGGTTAGTAGTAACCTCGCTCTGATACCAATCTGGCACATCCCGACCCGGATGTACACGTGGACACCCAAAAGTCGAGTGTGCTGGCCGACACCACGTAGGGTGACGAAAGCCAATTTGAATGAAATAAGAATTAATTGAATAAAAGAATACCAGAGTGTACACAAATGTACAGGCGGAAGAATTAATACAATACAAGTCGTACAAAGTACGGAGTACGGAGTATTACAATACCAAGAATTTAAAGCTTCGTCATACCACCGCCTCGAACGTAGACAGCACCAGCCACTAAACCTGGAGGGGCGCAAAAACAAAAGGTGAGTGGGCCAATAATAGTCATTTTTGTAAAAACCTTTGTTTTCTGAAAATAGTAACCCCTCGCCGTCAAAATCAAGTAGTTGGTTGGAAAACCGTTTCAGAAAACGTACTATAATAGTAGGTAGAAAAACGGGGTAAGTACGGAAATATACTTACCGTCCGAAACGGGCAAAAAGTCACCGTTCGGCAGAAAATACTTTACCCGAAGGTTCGTAAAATAAGGATCTACGGAAAACCCGTAAACCAAATAAATGCCCCCGTGGCATCAGTGAAAATCGGTGAAAACACCACAATATAAAACTATAAGATAAACGCTCATATACACAATCACGTGAAGCTGGCGCATCTGCGCATCACAACAAGTTCGAGTCGCCCATACGACCTAGAACAGGCTGGCACCTACTATGGATTCATAGTGAGCATATCGGTGCGTGTGAACAATCACGTGAAAGTGGTCCTGGCCCCACAATCCAAGACTACAAGATAAATGCTCGTTTAGGTATTGCAAACAACAAGTTCATACGTATATATTCTCGCCATGAACCAAAGCCGGGTGTATAAGTAATAAAGACGCTGTGTACACAATCACGTGAAGCTGGCGCGTATGCGCATCACAACGCAGTTCGAAAGCCGCCCGTGCGACCTGTAACAAAGCCGGCACCAAGCATGGGTCCATAACAGCGTATAGGTGCCAGAACAATCACGTGAGCCGGTCCTCGCCCCCTGACTCGGCATACACTAAACACCGTGTAAGCAACCTAGTTGAGCGTATGAAACATACTACCGAAATACTCTACATAAACAATGTGAGGTAATTTCCCGATAAGTGGATGCCCCTCAAACTAATCCATATATATTTAGTAATCTCTGGCCGTACCCGGTAAATACCAAACATATAGCTAAAATACGCGAAATACCAAGAATACGCCACACGTGGGTACCAAGGTATAGTAAATACCAACTTAATGGCAAAACTAGGTGAACCCAAAATACCTTGTAAGTTACCATATCCAAGGTTCGCCTAAATACGGCCCAAGGCCCGTCAAACGGCATAAAACCCATACCACAAATATACTAGTAGGGAATTAAAATACTTAATTCCCTAAATTCCCTAAAATAGTGCCGGTTCGATACTAGCAATACGCGTATAGGATCAATACCTTAGCCTCACCAAAATATGGTGAAATTCCCAAATGGAATTCAGAGGCCCAAAGCCCACTAATTTCCAAAGCCCAACAGACACGAGCTAAGCTAGTAAACCAAGTAAATACCACAAGTACGAGGTCTACCAAAACTACGATATAAATATCAATTCTCTAAAACCACAATAAGTGTAGGCATAAAACCAAAATATAATTCCCCAAAATAAAACACATTTAATAGCAGTGGAAAGGGCCCACTCACAAATACCGAGTTTCTGGGAAGTCCAAACGTACGTCCCCTCCGAGCGCCAAGGGTCGCCAAACCTATTGGAACACCCAAGATTAATAAAGTAATTGAAAATACGAAGAAAACGTGCTCCGGAAACCCGAAAACGGGAGTTTCCCTGGCCTGAAACCCCAAAAATCGCCGCTGCAATGCCGCCGTGTGCCGCCGCACACGCCGCCACACGCCGCCATTTGGCCCAACCTATATGAGATATCTAGAAATGATTAAACTCATAAAGGTAATAAATTAACTAATTAATTAAACCTATCCTTTGTTTTTCTCAATTTGAGGTCCAAAACACCTAGAAAATTAACATGCATACTACCCCGAGGTAAGACACGCGTCACGAGTCGACTCGCGTGAAAACAACTCAATTTGGACCTCCACGCGCCCTCACGCGCAAGCTTGAAAGATCTGGAGCCACTTCCGCCCACGCCAGCAGCCTCTCCACGCTGGGCACACGTGCTGCTGAAGCCGGCCGGGCCTGAGCGGAGCTTCTGGCCAACGCGCCGGCTTGCCGGCCAACACGGCCAGGCCAAGCCACAACGCTGCTCTGGCCAAGCCTTCTAAGCCGGCCAATGCCGACAAGCCAAGAAGCCGCTCAACTTGGGCTCGGCCGACGCTGCCAGGTGCCTGGCCCAACCCGGCCCGACATGACGTCATCGCTTGGCCGACACCGGCCTTTCTGCCGCCGGCGCGCCGCCTGCGTGCCGCCGCCTGAAATCTGGAATTTGGCCGAAAATAAATGCTTGTATTCACTCATTTCCTCAACCAAATTCAATGAAATTTATGTCAAAATGAAGTCGGAGTTGAGAGTAAAAGAAAGTTATACCACGTCAGGGGCCAAAAATCCGGCCTCGAAAAGCTTGGAAAATCGAGAAAAGCTTCCTGTCCAAATGAACCGAGTTCCTAACCTCGATCCGATCGATTTCGCCATCCATGGCTCGAGCATGATTGAAGCGGACCTCAGAGGTGTTTGGTGGAAGAATCGGGCGACCATCGGAATGTCCAATCACTTGCGAGGCTCGCCGAAAAAGCTCGGGTGTCCGCAGTAATTTCGGAAATTCTCGGGCCGGGCTCGGGGTCCGTGGTTGCCGGGTTTGGAAGCAACGAAGATGATGGTGACGAAGGTTGGTGGAGGCAAGGGTGGCTGCTTACCATGGCAAAATGGGAGCTCTAGTGTCCCTAACCATTCGGGAGCTTTTGCTCCCCGATTTGTGCTGCGTGAGAAGTGGAGGAGAAGAAGAGGGAAGGGACACCTGTCCAATCCCGCACCAAATCCCCAAATTCGTGACAGGCCACATGGCTCGCTGTCAAATGGGCCTCAAATTTCCAAATAATTCCAAATCCTGCCCAAACCGAAATACGGAAACGTCGAAAGCTAACGCCCGTAAAATATTCGTTCGAGTCCGAACGACGCATTTGCTCGCGTCTACGCGCGTTCGTAGCGACGAGCACGTCAAGAAAATACAAATGAATGCGTCGCACGATTACGACGCAAAAAGTCAACCGAAAGGTCAACCAAGGGCAAAATCGCTATTTTGCACCTCCGAATAAAATAATATTATTCCTGATCGATGTAACACCAAAATCAAAGGAAGAGTTTCTCGAGAGTCCAAGATGGTCCAATCCGCCAAAACCCAAATAAGCATTAGATCCATTAAATACAATCTTTGAAACCTAAAACCAAAACATGAAACCGTAGTGGGTAAAGATCACCAAATTCGAAAAAGAGTTTGGTGAGTGTTAAAATTGTATGAGGATGAGAATCGTGACTAATAAGGGATGGAAATGAATCTTGAGCGACACGTAACTAGTTGCAACCGTTTCCGAGAGAGGGCATTTTCCTCGGCCATGAATATTATTGGCGGTCCACTCCGCAACAAAATGGGAGATCAATGATTAAGTGATACTTTAGTCAAGTTATCGAGAAAGATGTTTTTTCTGTATTGATAATCTTAAGCTATAATGCAACGCTTAATATGAAAAATCGCCGTGGACAATGACACACCCCCGCTCAAAGTTTTAACTTATTTTATTCCGAAGTGGGAAATGACATTTTTACCCCCGGTTGACTTTTTGGTTGACTTTTGCGTCGTAACTCGCATGACGATTCACTCTGTATTTTCTTGACGTGCT
This sequence comes from Gillenia trifoliata, assembly GCA_018257905.1. Taxonomy (NCBI): domain Eukaryota; kingdom Viridiplantae; phylum Streptophyta; class Magnoliopsida; order Rosales; family Rosaceae; genus Gillenia; species Gillenia trifoliata. The sequence continues at coordinate 14,920,642 of CM031080.1, read as the reverse complement.
CGCCGCTACGAACGCGTAGACGCGAGCTAACGTCATTCGACTCCGAATCTAGTATTTTACTTCGGCGTTGATATTTCAACGCTTTCCGTATTTTAACTTTTCGGGGCAAGATTGGAAGTTGTGGGCCGGGGCCCATTTGGCAGTCGGCCATGTGCCCAATCCTCGGCAGACATCCCACGAATTGTGGGAAAGGACTCGAATCTTGTCGTTGGTTTCACACCTACATGCATCTCCCCTGGCCACTTTCCGCCAAACCATTCACCAACAAGCCGTGGCCTTCTCCCTAACTTGCCATCACCATCCAACAAACTCGGAGCTTTTTTTCATCCTCATCAATATCACAAGAACTATCCAACGCTGTTCGTAAAACCGACAAAACCTAAAATCAAGCCACCGTGAGTGAAGAATATCAAACCCAAAGGGAAACCGGAATTTTCTCGGCGCACCAGGCCTTCTTTCACCAACCTTTCCCTTGCTTCATCTTTCATCCAACAAACCTTGCCGTGGCCAATCTCTCGCAACTCTTGGCAACCATTTTCACCACCCAACAAACTCCGTAAATCCCTTCAATCCTCACCCGCCGAAGCTAAACCTGGGCCGTGGTGTCCGCATTCGGGCAACTTCGAACCCAGAAACCAAGAATGCTTCAAACCGTGACGAAATCAAAGAAACCTGGTTCTTGGACTTACTCTTGGCACTCGTGCCTTGCTCTCTTTCTCTTCTTCTTCCCCGCTGTGTTCATCGTGCCATTTTCATGGCAAGCTCAAACCTGAGCTCGTTTGGAACTCTATTTGTGCAAGCCGGATGAAGTTGTCGACCACATGAACCAGCCTCAAGCCAATTACTTGCCTTACCCAGACGTTCTTCTTCCCCTCTCGTTGCCGCCTAATTTCCTCAAGGAAAACTCCGCCGGGGTGTGTTACAAACAATGCATCTTTCATCCAAATCCACCCAAACCAATCCGGCTACTGAGACGCATAAGGACGAACCGGAGTTGGTCATTTGAAAAAGACAACCTCCTCCCCAACGCCCGGGAGCCGCTAAAACGTCGAGTAAGGGTGAAGGAATCACAGAAAAGACCAAAGACACCAACCTTTCTCGGTACCCAAGACCGTGAAGTGTCGTGCAAGGCACTTCACACCGCTGGTTTTTGTGTTGTTTCATTTTAGTCAAGAAGGTTCAATTTGAGTGAAATGTGACTCGCCTGGTACACTGGGAGATTGTGTTTTGTTGAAGTAATCGGGTCAGTTGTGTTGGGCTTTAACTCGAGGCTCTGCTAGGTGTTTGGCAGGGCCTCGGTGTATTTAACACATGGGACAAGTTGGGTTATGTGGGTCAAGCCGGGTGCATGAAGATTTTTGGGCCAATTTGCGTGTTGCTCCAATCCGACTGGGAAGATTTGTCACCCTTGCCACTCTGTGTTTTGGGTGCTTGCTTACTTAAGTCTCCATTGGGGTGGAATTTAAGCTCCGGGTTATAGGCTTGCCAATTCTTAGCGTCTGGAGGATGTACACTTGGGCTTTCCGACTATCTTCAGTGAGAGTGAGTGGGTCTTTTCTTGTTAAAGTATATATATATATATACGTATGGTTTTTAAACGCTTTCTTAAATCGTTAGCGTAGATGCATATTCATTACGTGTGTTGGAGTGTAGAACACTCGTACTATATTGTCATGCATGATTTTATACCGTTGCCTCGCAGTTGTATAACACCCCGTATAGTACTCGCCTCGTGGCCGTGACTAGCCTTGACGTTGGGAGTCGTCACTACGTACCGCCATGCAAAGCATTGGATCCACATGTAGGCAATAGCTCGTTTAGGTTGCACTAGGCAACTCGGATTTGTGTGACGCACATTTGTGCACACAAAGGGTTAGCACTAGACTCTGGCCATTGGAGTACTGAAGGAATTTATTTATACCTAGCTTGTTCATTGTGGGATTTAGCCCGTGGACATGTGTGTTTACATACGAGCGAGCAAATACAAGAATGATGTATCTGGGAGTACCCGAATGTTTTAAATGGTAGTGTTTTGAGGATCATGCGTACGGCATGACTTATTTTATCAATTATACTTGTTTTCAAACGAGGGGTTACTAGTTTTTGAAAACAACGGCTTTTAGCAAACTTTGCTTTTTGACCCACTCACCGTTTTATGTTTTGCGCCTGTGTTAGTTGGTCAGAGCCTTTGCGACGTCGATGGCGCTGGGCAGTATGACGATGTAGGGATTTTTATACGTTTGTATATCTTTGTATCCCTCACTCTACTCGTACAGCTGGGTATTCTTTAATTCTTCCGCACTCGTTCTATTAATTCAATTAAATTATTCATTATTCTCTTATTTCATCCTTCAACTTTCTCTTTCGCTTTCACACGCTAACGTCATGTGTCGCCGCGCACTCCGACACCCGGCTGCTCGTGATCGGGATGTGCCGCCAGAATCTTGATCCCTTGGGATAAAATTCCCGGGATCCGCCACCGCCTTCAAGAGTAGTTTAATTTCTTAATTTCCTTCTTCATGCGTCGTCAAGTCGCCATGGGAAGACCCGACCGAGAATTATATGAACTAATACCCAAAACACCATGGATTTGGAACCAAAAGTGATCTATGGCTCTGAGGTTAATTGGAACTAAATGTGAAAGCTTGCACTCTACCTAATTTCTTTTAATATAGTTTCCGGGGTTCTTTCGTGCCCATTCACCGCAATTTCCAAATCCTTGAACTATTTGAACCCAATCAAAATTTGGTACCAAATTCAAATTAATGAATCTTCGATTTTTCATGTAAATTTGAATCCAATAAATTAATAAAAAATATGGGACCAATGGACTTGATTTTGCTGACAAAAAGTCCTCCGCGGTTGACGGTGAGAGAGAGAGGATAGCAAGGTCGCCGGTGACTGCTTTGGATGACGACCGAATCCGAATTTCTGCTATCGCCATGGTGGCTGGTCGTTGGCCGAGTGAGTGTTGTTGGACGAGTAGAGGAGACAGACAAAAGATAGTAGAGAGGGATCGTGGTGGCCGAATACATTGGAGAAGTGTTGCTCGCAAGTAGTGGCCGGGTTCACCTGGCCATTATTAAAAGGGTGTAGAGAGAGTATTGTTGCTGTTTGTGTTTGGGGTTATAAATTTTTTATTTATTTATTTAAGGAAAAAAATTTTGAGTGGTAGGTATCATTCAATAAACCGGCCATCAACGATCCTAAATTAATTCTCATACGCCCCAAATAGATCTTTAACCATTCAATGTCGGATTATCAACAAGACGTATCACCCAAACGTAACCCTTATTTAAGGGCAAATTTAAAATTTTGCAGATAATTTTTTCTAATTCTCGAGTGTAGAGATAAGTAAGTTGAAGCTTAAATAAAATTTCCTCTTCTTTTTCTCTCCCATTTTTTTTCTCTTCTCGAAGTCAAAATATACTCATTTTACTTTTTTGTTGAGCAAAAATAGAAAATCTATTGAAAGAAATTAGAGTGGTACAAACATATAATCCAATAAGAAATTCTCTAGCCAAAAAGGAGTCTTTGGATACACATTACAACACCATAACAACTTAGAGGAAAAATCTTGGTGATACGTACCATTCAAATGATCCTACTTATCAATGGTCTCATATTAATTTGAAGTGGGCCTCAAATAAATTTTAAATAATTCAACAATAATTATCGTTGAACAACGCTACAACATTGAAGTTTGACCCCATATTAGAACTTATTTTGCAAATTTATGAACCAATACCTTGCTATTACAACTTCTTGGAAAACTAATCCATGCACCCCCTTACCTATTTTAATGAGGTTGTCATCATATGCAAGCCTTCATCTTTACCAAATGATTACATACAAATAGAGGAAAATCTAGCATCTAATTTTGTGGAGACATAAATTAACCACATCTAATAAGAGAAGGACACGTGGACTATATGCTCAATATGACGGGCCCTTATTCTTGACGTCATAACTTGACCACAAAATTACCCTAAGAGAATAAGACTTAGTCCGCCCTAAGGTAATTGGGCTTTTATGCCACTAATGGACCATGAGCCCTTCTCTCGAGTTGTCCATGGTGCAGGTCATAGGCCCTCCGAGTTGTTCATGACACATATTATGGGCCTTTCGAGGTCTCCATAATACGTTCGCCATCGAGCCATACTCGGTCTACTGATGACTGTGCACCAACTCTTCGTAGTCTCCCATGTGGGTGTTTGACGCGTTTGCGCTCTACCAACAAGAACCTTTAGGAATGCTAGCCGGTATGACCGCTGAGATTGGCCCGCATCATCAAAGACTACCTAGTATGCTTCACACACCCCGCCCGAAATCCACGTGGACACCGAGTTTGAGGCATGTCGGCCGACACTTGTAAGTGACGAAGCCATCAGGAGCGGCATGACAAGGGACCAACAAGAGCTCTCTCTCTCCAACTTCGACCAACACAAAGGTGTATGGCAAGGTTTCCCATACAAGGCTCCTCAATGGCGACATGCCAATACTCGAGTGATAGCCGTTATTGTATGCGAACTCCATCAAAGGCAAAGTGCCGCCACTTGTCACCGAACCGCACCGAGACCTCGCATGTCCTCGCAGTCCGGGATGGTTCTTTCTTGGACGTCGTCGCCCGGCAGACATGGTAGGCGCACCGTAGAGTAGTTAGACCCCGTTGCGGTTCTCAAACGCTCTCCAAAACTTAGAAGTGAAACGGATCACGACGATACGATTTCGAAGGATGTAAGAGTCGAGCTAGACGATCCAAAGAATAGTTCTCCCGAAAGGCCAAAGTGAAGTGTGCTAATTTGGCGAGTCGGGCCGACAATCACCCAAATGCCGGCCATAGCCCCCACGTGTACAAGGCAAACCTTGTACAATAAACTACATGGTGATGTTTTCCCACTTCCACTCTGGGAGTAGGGAGTGTTCGCCGCAACTCAAAAGGTTTCTTCCTCTCCAACTTAACTCCGCCGACAAACGTACATCGACCTGACATACTGCACTTCCTTCATTCCGCATCAATAATAGAATGGCCGAATGGTATGATACATTTTAGTGCTCCCTAGATGCATAGCATAAGCTGAAATGTGTGCCTCATCAAGAACCTCCTTCTTCAAGTTTTCGACACAGCACATACATCCTGTAGAAAGCCTCGTGCAAGTAAGCCATCGAATTCCGATTCTCATATCTTCTTACCTCGTTCAGACCACCTCGCATAAGTCCTAAACATTCTAAATCATTCCGTTGAGCATCACTTTATTACGATCCAATAGTACCGTCCGACTTGAAAGTTGGCTAGTAGAGCTCCGCCTCGTCGTCACAACCCAAAGTGACACCAAGCAGCCAAGTTTGGTCAAAAGAGGAATATGACAAGCCGAAAAACAGTATTCACCCGCCGTAAGACTTCCGATCGAGGGCGCGCCACTGCATTTGCACGGTAATTTGTGGTGGTATTTGATAGTGCACCGCAAAGCCACTCATCACCTCCATCCATCTCCTTGCCCGAGATTAAGGTCTCTTCCGAGAGAAAAGATACTTCAAACTTTGGTGGCTCATGAAAATTCCGCACATCTCACCATACAGATAGTGTCGCCAAATCTTAAGAGCAAAGATAATGGTCAAACAAGCTCCAAATCATGGGTAGGATTATTCATCTCATGCGGTTTCAACTGCTCGGGAGGCATAAGCGATTACCTTTCCATGCCGCACGCACGCAACCCAACCCGCCGCTGAAGCATCACCGTAAATTTCATACCAGCGCCGGTCGTCTGAAGTGCTAATACCGGAGCATGAGTAAGACAATACTTGAGATGTTGGAAACTTTGCTCGCGCCGTCGTCCCACACAAATTTAACTTCTTTTTTGGTAAGTTTCAGGGAGAGGCAGTATAAATAGAAACAGTAAGCCCTTCACGAAACGTCTGGTGACACCTGGCCAAAGCCAAGAAAGCCGAATCTCCGTAACACTCCTCGCGGTCGCTCCCAATTCTCCACCGCAGCAACCTTCCGGGGATCGACAAGAATACACTACTCCGCGTAAAATCACGGTCCCAAGAAAGACACTTGATCGAGCGTAACCGGCATTTGCCGAATTTGGCGCACAACCGATTCTCCTCTTTAACTTCCCTGTGCACTCATGCGCAGTGTTTAGCATGATCGGTCTCGCACTTGGAAAACACTAGGATGTCATCAATAAACACTAATACGAACTCAAGCGAGATATGGGCGGAATACTCGATTCATCGTGTCCATGAAAGCTGCCGGCGCCAAGTTAACCCGCGGCATCACAAGAAACTCTCGTACGACCATAACTAGTCCTCCGAATGCGGTCTTGTACACATCATCGTTTTGATCTTTCGCCTGATAATAACCGCACTCATCGATCTTGGAGAAAACCCGTGCACCACTGAGTCGGGTTTGAAGAGATCATCGATTATAGGCGGTGATAACCCAAGTGTTAATCGTCACCCGATTTAAGCTTGCCTATAATCGATGCAACAGCCTCAGAGTACCGCGTCTTTCTTCCGAACAAACAAGACCTGAGCTCCCCAAGGTGAAGTGCTAGGTCAATGAATCCCTTATCGAGCAAGTTCCCGAAGCCGAACCTTCAACTCCCTCACCTCCCGCCGGGAGCCATACGATAAGTGCAAGAGAAATGTGGTCGCACTGAAGTAAATCGACGGTGAAATTCCACTTCGATCAAGCGGCAATCCAGATCATCGAAAGACATCGTGAAATTCTGCTGACAACCGGACATCGTCAACCCAAAGAGAATTTCCTTCCCCAAACACTACATGTGCGATATAACCATCACACTCTTGCTCAATACTCTTCGCCTTCATAGCCGAAATAAGCTCGTGCTTAACTTTCCTAAGCTCTCCGATAAATGCTGTCACAGTTGGCATGCCGTGGTTGGAAAGTGACAGTCCTTCCGCCGACAATCCACAATGACATGATTCGGTGTAACCAATCCATTCCTAGGATCACGTCGAAATCCACGATATCCAAGAGGAATGGGTAAGATTAGTCGGGCTTACTTGGTTGGCCATGATCACTAGAAAGAGTCCCGATACTCCCATTGGACACGACACACTCCGCCTAAGATAGCGATTCCCATATCGTACCCGATAGAGTACAATTTGGCCGAGTAGTTTGAGCAAACAAAGGTGATATAACCGAGTAAAGCACCCTGATCAATTAAGACTCTAGCAAAATGTCCAAGAATATTCAACGACTCCATAATAAGATCTGGATTACTTTGGGCATCCCGCCGCTGATTGCATTAACTCGCCCATGAGCCTCGCCGTGCTTCAACGTGACCTCCGCTGCTACCATGCTGGCCTGCTTCTCCCGCCCCCGACACTCGTCCCCGGTCGCCTCGCCTCTCCCGCCGCCGCCGCTAAGGCCGAAAACTCGGCCTCCACCAATCCACCGATTTGCCGTCTCCTAGTAAGGTGGATGTGCCAGGCGCTCCTCCGTATGCATTGGTGGTGCTCTTCCCCGGAACCGCATACACTACCCTGGAGCACGCGCCTGATAACTAGATATCTGAAAGGTTCCCGCACAGTGACCTCTCCTCGGGTAGTGTGGACTCGCCTCCACCGCACGCAGGCCGTCGAGATAAGGACTCCGTTCCCTCCAACCTCGCCGGATTCGAACAGTGCCCGAGGCCGATTCCGTCGATTTTGCTATCTCGCTGACACCGGTTAGTTTTCAGGTCCCATCTCGCCCGCAGCGCCTATAAAGCACTCCCTCAAGTTTCGCTTACACTCACCGAAATGGCTAGTGTTGCACCGATGCATTTAACCGGGCATTAGACTAGCCGGAATTACCTTGTCGACGAAACAAGATCCACTAAAGGAATCTCCCTCCATGGCTTGTGCCGGAGTTTCATCCACCACTCGGGATGATCCGTAGCCGTAACCCCACGTTTAAAAGATCGATTCTTCTTGAAGCACCAAGATATGATTGCTCATTACCCTTCCTCCTCGGGTGTTAGTTTCTTTTCCCTCATCATCAACAAGTAATATCAGCGAGCATTCTCTCGAGTCCTCAACACACAAGAGTGCCTCATAGAATTCTTGATAAGTCTCACACCGCTCGCCGCAAGAAGTGAACGAGCTCCCACGGCTCCCTTCCCGAACCGGTGTAACATCTCGACCCGACTAGCCGCAACCACCTAATTGTACCGAGACAATGCAAAGAAATTTCGCCGGGTACTCTAAAACAAACTCATCTTCCCCGTTTGAGATTCATAAACTCATCTTTCTTCCGCGCCTTATACTCCGAGAAAGATATTTGGTCTCAAATCGCCGTTGAATACAACCCACAATCCATGCTCATCATGTGATGTGTCTCCTCTCGTATTTCCACCAAGCTTTGACTCATCTCTGAGGAAAAGAATAGCAACTGGGACCCACCGCTGACTGAAAATCTCCATGCTCCCCGAGACGATTTGAACACGCTCCTCCCATGTGTTCGAGCCAAGCTCCGCTATCTGTGTGTCTCATGCTGAATGGTCTCACATCCATTCCTCGCTGCCTCCTACGAGGTTCTTCCCCTCGCCGGACTCCGAAAGCAACCCGTATGGCTCGAGCGATGGTGTTCCCTATCCGGTAAAGTCAAAGGCATGAACCTCGTGTGCACGACGAGGTGGCATGATGCCGACAAGGCTATAGTCAAGAATTATTAAGTGAAAACATCACGTAAGTGTGATGAAGACCTGACTGCGTAAAACCTAGAGCTCGATACCAAACCGACACACCCCGACCCGAATATCCAAGTGGACACCAAATATCGAGGCTTTGCCGACCGTCATCTGAGGAGTGACGAAGTCATAATGAAATAATGAGGAAAAATAGTGGAATAATATGAATTTGAGATAATTTGAGTAAAACAAAGGCAAGTGCGTAGTGTGGGATGAGACCCATTATTACACATAATATCAGAGCTAGGATTGTTGGAAATATGCCCCGAAAGTCAATCTTTGGAAGAAACTTTTCAGACATTTACCGTATATAAGGATAACCCTAAATACGGTAAAAGTAAGCAAAGTCACTTAATAGACAATCTCAATAATTGATATATGTCCAAATAGTGAATCCATGGACAATGGATTGATGGAAGAAGTAATCTAATGATGTTAGACTCCGCAGACCTTCTTCTCATAACCATGATGTTCAAAATATTCCCGGTCATGTGATTGTTAGAGGGATACCGACAATCCCGTAGACTAGTACGTACTATGCTCACTTTCCAAATTGGAAGGATGGAAAGTCTCGCCCATTCGTAGTGACACTATGACAAGTATGTAGGTGCTCATTGAGGGAATGAGTTCACCGAATACAATCGAAAGGGAGTACTTGCATGGAGGTCTACTCACATGTCAAGCAAGTAACTCCATTGATTGGAATATGTAAGTAATCCTTCGAAATCTCCGAGACATCATAGTCAGTCTCTCTGTGGTTAAGTCCTTAATCTTTGATTATGTCAAAGTCACCCCAATATGGAGTGGTCCACGGCATAGTTGGGGTTAAGCTACTTAGCCATGGAGGCAAGTGAATGGTCAATGTTGATCTCTAATCCTCGCTACGCAGTGAAGAATTGCCTCTAAGATACGACTGAATCTTCTACCAAGTAGTGAGCGTAGTGATGAAAGTGTTCCTTTACGACTCAATTGAATCATATAACATGATATAATCACATTAGGGGTTTGACATTACGTATCCATACCCTAGTAATGTGATTGAGAGTATTGTATTAGAGAAGGATCAAATTACATTGTAATTCCACTGAATAAAGCCCGAACAAACTTCTTAATTAGCTTGGGTAGCCATGATATATGTGTAGTGTGTCACTCATGGTTTGTGGGATCTTGTGGATGATTAATTAGTAATCATCAAAGAAGATAAAGAATTAAAATAAGTTTTAGTTCACTAGATGATTGGATAAAAACAAATCAATTGGAGCCGATACCAATCACCTCACTCGCCTTGCTAATTAGAACCTAAACCGATTGTACACCAAAACACTATAGTGATGGATCAACACGTGAATGATGGAAAATAATCCTTGGATTAATTGAGTGTTATGATTAATTAGGAAAGTCTAAGAAAATCATAGAAGCGATAAAAGATCGCTTTCTGGGGCTTAATGAAATAAGTCTGGTTAATCTCGGGGCCCATTGGGCTCCTAACTCCTTTGGCCTTTATCTTGCCACAAGATGACTTGAAATTGTAAAAGCCCAAAGCCCAAACAACACCCCTATAGCCGGCCATGAATGAGAGAGAGAGAGTGGAGTCAATTGTTGACTCAATTCTTTTTATATATGTGGAAAGTTTATTGAAACTTACACAAGTTGTTCCACACCATACTTCACACCATAACTTGTTGTGGCTTTGTGATTGAGTTGGTTAACAAAAGAAAGAAAAATCTATCCCTCTCTTCACTAATACACAGCCGGCCATACCCAAAGGAGAGAGAGCTACACTTCTCTCTTCTCTCTTGGAGATCCATCATCCATTCCATCACTGAGGGGTGGATCCGAGGTCTTCAACTTTGGGGACTAGGAGAACCTAGAGGAGTTCCATTTGGTCAAGGTGGAGCAAGCAAGGAGGGAGGCTAGGCTCAAGGAGTTCCAAGAAGAGAAAGCTTGGAGGTGGTCCATCCTTGGTCTAAAAGCTAGGTCAAGAGGTATAAGACTACACCTTCACTTTGTTCTTAATTTTCTTAGATGCATCAAATACAAACCTATGCTTTGAAGGGGATTTGCATGACTATTGCTTTGATAAATTGCTTCCGTTGCTTGTGCATATAAATTTCGGCACTGTATATGCATGCTAGGTCATTTGAAATCCCACACAAATCTCATAATTTCCCTTCAAGTGGTATCAAGAGCCAAAGGTTTATATTTGTTGTGTCCTTTTTGGATTTTATGCATATGGGTTTTGATTTTATGTTTGACATAATATTTCTTCATTCAAAGTATAGTTTATCTTTTTGTTTTTCAATTGTTGAAAAATGTGATTCAAGAGTTCAAGAAGATATGCATGTAAAAGTGTTTTAAAATGCATGAGTGAAGAGTGAGTTTTTGAACAAAAATTTTGGGGCTTTTGATCATTGGGGGGGGGGGGCACGGTTTTGGGGGAAGTTTTTGGCTTGTGTTTGTGTTTTATTTTGATATATACTTACACACTTTTAAGCTAGAAAGTCTAGCCCTTGTCACTTTTGTTTTTGATTTGAAAAACCACCAAGAAAGTGCAAATCTTGAAAATTGTTTTCATGGTTTTTGTTCTTGGTGTTCATGTCTTTGTTCTTATTTTAATTTCTGTTTTGGGTATGTTTTTATCTTATCAAATTTGTTTGTAGGATTTTAAACCTTCCCAGATTTGACTGGAAGCCATCCCTCACCCATACCCAAACCATACTCTTAAAGTCAACAAGACATTCAAGACAAGGAAAAGCATGGGCTCTTACTTGTTTTTTTTGAAATTAAGGGAAAAGTTGGACTTTCTCCCTCTCCCTTACCACAGCCGGCCTAACCCCATGATGAGTCCCTTGGGCTCTTTGCAATTTTAAAAGTTGTATTTACTTTCTAGTATTTGCTAAGCCAATTCCATAACTTTTAAATATTTGCAATTTAGCCCCACCTCTCTCGAGGACAAAATATTTTGATATTTTATTTTTTGTTTGTAGATTAAACTCCATCATACAATTTATGCCCATATGTACTAAATCTAATTGATAATTGTTGCATTTCAATTAATTATTTAATGTGATTAAATAGTTAGTAGAATGGTTGACTATGGACATACGCCTTAAACGATAATCAGCCACAAGTAAAGTGCCGACAAATTCAAATTGTTTGAACTCGGGAATGTGTTTTAATTGCTATTTCAATTGGACCACAACACGTTAGGACGTTAATCTTTCTCCCTCTTAGTATATGTAATTTGTTGGAATTTGTACAAATCGGTTTGTAATTCTTATTATTTCTTTACCTCATTAGTTGATTCCTAAGTACTAGACTAGAGTTTCTTTAACTATTGGTAAAGATTGATATTAAAAGGGGTTTTCATGAGATTAAAGATTTGTTGGGTCCAACGCCCTAATTAGCAATGAATGATTGTCTTTCAAGCTTCTAATGGGGCTCAATTAAAATGTTTTCAGCTGGATTGAGAGCACGTAATTAAAAACGATACCTTCCCTAGATCTTATTCAACAATGTTGCCGTTGTTGAATCAACCTACAATGTCCATAGTCTTCCAAAGTGCCTATAAATAACTAGTATTTGTAAAGGACAATAAGCCACCTTATTGTAATATGATTAAATAAATTCAAAGATGACACCTTAAAATCCCCTCAATCAATATCCAATATTAAGTTGAAAGCGGGGAGGTGTTTTGACACTTCTTCGTGGCCTTCCACCATGGTAGGCTCCAAGCGTTTATGACTCATACACCGGCTTCACCCTATCATGGGGGAGTACAAAGTATGTGCTTATACTGTGAGGGGTCTATTTCAACATTTGATGTGGTAAGGTAGGGCAACACGCACATGGCCAACATCATATCATTGTGAGGCTATTCTTGAAACCCTACACGAACTAGCATGGTGGGAATAACTTAGCTAAGAAGAATGGTGCCAACATCATATCATTGTGAGGCATTAGACTCTAGAGGCCAAAGGACGGGGTAATCACAAGAGGTTGTCATGAATGGGTATCCGTATCTCTCATTGTTATCATTTGCTAGCCAACATCATATCATTGTGAGGCTGCTTGGTAATAGTGAGTCTCCCATAACCTACTAGGGAGCTTTATTTGAAATCTCCTGATTCCATCTTGGAGGGATATGGAATTTGACTAAAATAATGGGTAGGTGTCATACGGTTTAAAGACCTAAATCATCTCGACTCTAACAATCAAACTAATTTATTTATTTTATCTTTTTATGTATTTAGATATGGTTGGAAACACGCTTATCAAAGATACCGACAAACATTGCTCGAAGGGTACAATTTCCCCATCATGGTACCGTAATGTCAAGATTCTCCCTAACGTTGGAGAAAATTGTTTACGTACAGACAAGGCTCCCTCTCACATACCTCTAGCCCCGAGGCACCGAGGATGAACGTGCTAAGTATGACAAGTTAATGTTGAGGATGATACATACTGCCAAGTGCTATCTCGTTGGCTTCATGAATGAGGAGCCGCAGCAGACGCATTTTAGGGCAATGGACAAAGGCATCCCTCTATCATCATACTCATCTTGGGAGTTATAAGGGTGAAGGACGCCGCAACCGTCGCCAAAGACCGTCTCCGTGAACTTGTGAAGACCAAAATGGTCAAGGGAGCTCCAAAGGCATCAACATGTACCGAAGATGATTGGACTCATTGAACAATTGGAGAGCCTAGCACTCCACTTGATCTGGGAATTGGCCCAGACTTCATCTGCTTCTCTTTCGATTCATTCTCGCAGCTTGTAATGAACTACAATATGAATAAGATGGATAGCACTTTCCGAGTTACTAAACATGTTAGTGATCACGAGAAGACTATGCCGAAAGAGAATGTTGTGCAGGACTCTAGCAAAGAGCCCACAACAAGCCATCCTCTTCCAAACCTAAGCCGAAAGGCAAATGGAAAGGAAAGTGGGTCAAGTCATCCACTCCTAAGGCCCAAGGAGGAGTGAAGAAAAAGGCAAAGGAACCTAAAGGGATTTGCCACCACCGTGGAAAAGACTTCCGGCATTGGAAGAGGAATTGCAGTTATACCTAGCATCTCTCAAGGACAAACCACAAGGTATGGTTATTGTCCTTATCTTCAATTCTAAATGTTGCATCTTCTAATTATTATATTTGATATAAAAATGCCAATCACCTATGCAATTGTATGTAGGTGAAGGAAGCAAGTAGAAGATGAACAAGCAAGGGACTAATGGAATGAAGGGTTCTACCATTATTTTGCTATCTACTTAGAAAGTTTGTTAAAAATTTAAAGATAGTCTTTTTAAACTTTCTTATTTTGATAAGAACTTATTATGTGCTTCATATGATGGAAGACCCATTTTGGTGCCTATGTAAGTGAAGGTATATAATTAGTCTCTAATGTAGGAGCTAATTCTTTGTATTAAACATTATGAATGTTTGTTTTATCATATCAATGTAACGTGATGGATGCCTTCTACTATATTCAATCTTCTAAGTAAGGTTATGAATTGAATATTGTCTTGTTGAATTCTCTAGATGAAATTCATAAGAAAATTGTTTTTCTTATATTCTCGGGTTATCACTTATAAACAAACCAAGTTCACTCTTGGTTCAACTAGTAGTTTTGAACAACTAATTGGACATTCATAAATTGTTTTAAGAAATGTCAAATGTGTTAGTGATAGAACCAACTATGAAGTGTCTAAATCTATAAAAGGTTTGTAAAAGACCTTAGTCACTTAATAACAAGACATCAACTTTGTGGAGTTGGAACAATATGCTTAAATGTATTAAGCTACTCCACAATGTCCTCTACCCGTTTACTTCTAGATTATACACTTTGAATGTATAGACACATTTCTCATTAAGATCATGAGAAATAGCGGGAGATGAGAAAAAGATATAAACAACAATATGATTTTGGTTTATAGTTGTCTTAAATTGATAGTACATGACTATTATTAATGAGCTTGTTATTTTAATTGTTAAAAGGCCTCAAGCTCTACGAATCGCTAAAATTCTATGTTGTGTAAGTACTTAGAATAACCTATGAATGTTGGTTTCTTGGCCAACCTAACATAAAATGGTTATATGTTGGGAGTTGTCCATCATTCTCTTTTATGAGAACAAGCTGGAAAAACAAAGCAAATGGACAAGATGATGAAACAAAAGGGAATAGTTTCAAAATGAGTCACAACATATAGTTTAACGACAAGACAATCCGAGCTGGCATCTCTTGTAACTATAATGCTCTAAGTAGTGTTTGATAAAGAATTATATCAACCACCTAGGAGGTATGGTTGAATTTCCGTATCCTTAGTAGGAGACTATGTTTCCACTAATGATTTGGATAATTCTTATATGACTACTTTAAAAGTCTTAGTATGACTAAAGCTTGAAATATGATGTTTGACACCATATGTTTTAAAATGAAAGGACTTGACAAAACAAGTCACACATTTGGTATTGGATTTAAATCTAGATTTAACTAATATTGAGGAATTACTTGAGAAGCAATTCTTTGTGTTCGTTTAAATAACTTGTGATTAGCTAGAATTGTTGAATATCTCAAAACCGTTGAGACATCATCGATAAGCTAATGAATCTTATTGATTGTCAATAGATCCAACACAAGTTGAGCTATATGCATTCAATTCAAGAAAATATATAAATGTTATGTTTTTCAATGTCCCTTGAATGAATGCTAGTTACAATAAAACAAGTTAGGAGTGATGTCATTCTTTTTAAGCAACATGTAGTGAATGAAATCTATTCGATAGATTTAATGGAATACATATATTGCTCGAATGACAAATGGTGACACCTGGGCCAATTTTAAAGTAAAGACTTAAAATGGACTAAATGATGTTATAAGGGGTATATGAATCTCAAATGTTGAAGATTTGAGAAAGTATTTCTACATATGATATGTAAAACCGCCATGACCCTTATAAAGAATTTGTCGCTAAAATCACAAAAGGGACACAAGTATGGACTTGTTTGATTATATCCAAAAGGTGAATAACCATCGTGGTTATCACTGAGATAATGATATGTCCTGTGATCGTAATCCAAGGCAATCGAATGAGTATATTATTACCTCGAGAAAGGAATGTCAAGTGAGACTCTTAAGCGTGATTCACTTAGGCTATCAACCAAAGTGAAAATTACCCATTTTAACAAATGGATCTTCATGTTGATGAAGAACTAATCATATGAATGCATTGTTAGTATGGTACTACAATGGTCTCTGTTAGAGCAATGTTTGCATATAGTATGCAAACGAGATATATGTAAAGACATATATATTAAAGTTTTGGAAACCGCTTCAAAAAGGTGTTTCGAATGCACGGGTTCACATGGAACCAATGATCGAATCCTAACCATAAGGTCGTTAGTAAGGTACTACGACGTAATGGGGCGATAGCTCAAGCCGTGACTCAAGGTCTCATCAAATATTTGAACACAAGAGGAAAGAGACATCATTAAATGTTTTGGAAACATTTAATAAGTATATCCCTTTAAGATAAAAGGATGAATACATAACCTAGATAAATTACGTGCTCAAGTTCACTCACTAGCATCTATGAAATGCACTAGTGATTGACTTTAGTGCAAGTGGGAGATTGTTGGAAATATGCCCCGAAAGTCAATCTTGGAAGAAACTTTTCTCGTGACATTTACCGCATATAAAGGATAACCCTAAATAATGCGTAAAGTGGGCAAAGTCACTTATTAGGACAATCTCACACCGATATATGTCCAAATAGTGAATCCATGGACAATGGATTGATGGAAGAAGTAATCTAATGATGTTAGACTGCAGAGACTCTCTTCTCATAACCATGATGTTCAAATATTCCTGTCATGGGATTGCTGTAGGATACCGACAATCCTGCAGAGACTAACACGTACTATGTCGCCTTCAAATTGGAAGGATGGAAAGTCTCGCCCATTCGTGTAGTGACACTATGACAAGTATGTAGGTGCTCATTGAGGGAATGAGTTCACGAATACAACCGAAAGGGAGTACTTGCATGGAGGTCTACTCACATGTCAAGCAAGTAACTCCATTGATTGGAATATGTAAGTAATCTCTTGACCTCGAGACATCATAGTTGTCTTGCGGTTAAGTCCTTTACCCTTGATTATGTCAAAGTCACCCCAATATGGAGGGTGTCCACGGCATAGTTGGGGTTAGTTACTTTCAGCCATGGAGGCAGTGAATGGTCAACAAGGGATCCCCTAATCCTCGTTACGAGAGGAAGAATGCGTTCTAAGATATGATTCGGGGAATCTTCGGCCGAAGTAGTGAGCGTAGTGATGGAAAGTGCTCCCTTACTCAATTGAATCATATAACATGATATAATCACATTAGGGGTTTGACATTACGTATCCACACCCTGGGCAAGAATGTGATCGGCAGCATTGCAATGTGGTACGATCAAATTACATTGTAATTCCAATTTGAATAGGTTCTCCGAACAAACTTCTTGTAATTAGCTTCTGGGTAGCCATGATATATGTGTAAAGGTGTCACTCATGGTTTGTGGGATCTTGTGGATGATTAATTAGTAATCATCAAAGAAGATAAAGAATTAAAATAAGTTTTAATTCACTAGATGATTGGATAAAACAAATCAATTGGATTGATACCAATCACCTCACCCCTTGCTAATTAGAACCTAAACCGATTGTACACCAAAACACTATGTGCTGATGGATCAACACGTGAATGATGGAAAATAATCCTTTTGGATTACCTGAGTGTTATGATTAATTAGAAAGTCTAAGAAAATCATAGAAGAGGATAAAAGATCGCTTTGGGCTTAATGAAATAAGTTCTGTTAATCTGGGCCCATTGGGTCCCTAACCTCTTTGGCCTTTTATTCAAGCATAAGATGACTTGAAATTGTAAGCCCAAAGCCCAAACAACACCCCTATAGCCGGTCATGAATGGAGAGAGAGAGTGGAGTCAATTGTTGACTCACTCTTTTTATATATGTGGAAAGTTTATTGAAACTTACACAAGTTGTTCCACACCATACTTCACACCATAACTTGTCAGTGGGCTGGTGGGATTGAGTTGGTTAACAAAAGAAAGAAAAATCTATCCCTCTCTTCACTAAATACACGTACTGCCATACCCAAAGGAGAGAGAGAGCTACACTTCTCTCTTTTCCTTGGAGATCCATCATCCATTCCATCACTGGGTGGGTGTGGATCCTTAGAGGTCTTCAACTTTGGGGACTAGGAGAACCTAGAGGAGTTCCATTTGGTCAAGGTGGGAGCAAGCAAGGGGAGGGAGGCTAGGCTCAAGGAGTTCCAAGAAGAGAAAGCTTGGAGGTGGTCCATCCTTGGTCTAAAAGCTAGATCAAGAGGTATACACTACACCTTCACTTTGTTCTTAATTTTCTAGATGCATCAAATACAAACCTATGCTTCTTGAAAGGGGATTTGCATGACTATCGCTTTGATAAATTGCTTCCGCGTTTCTGTGGCATATAAATTTCGAATTGTATATGCATGCTAGTCATTTGAAATCCCACACAAATCTCAATTTCCCCCTTCAGGATGCAAAGGAAATTAAAAAGAATATTCCCATCCCGTAGGATGGATATAAACACAACCGAAGTGAAATAACATACTTCCACTGAGGTAAAAGGTACACGCAATGCCTTCCACCAAACTCGTCTCCGCCAACTAAATTCTAGGACCCGGGAGGGGAAAACAAAGGTGAGTGGGCCAAGTACCTGTTTTTGTAAAACCTTTTCAAAAAGTGTGAGTCATAACCCCGTAAAACCCGTAGTTTGCCAAAATATAAGTTCAATAACAATAAACCTCAAATAATAATAACAATCGCGCCCACAAGGATACAGTAAGATGGCAACCCAACACGCTTTTGAAACATCACATTACTTATCGCATAATCAAAAGCACACAAGTCATGCAGGTAGTAGCTACATGACAAAGCCGGGTGTTTACAATTTACGCCTAGCACTACATGCACGCGAAGCCGCGCCAAGCGCATCACAACCCAGCCTCCGAGCCGCATGCAACCTGTAACAAGCCGGCACCTACAATGGATCCAAAGTGAGTGTGCTCAAGGCGTGTGAACATACACGTGAAGCCGGTCTCGCCCGCAAGCACACCGTGCAATATGCGTGATAAGTAATAAATTTTCTAAAACGTATGTGGACATGCCAACATTTATTCAAATACGCCAAAAAGGATGATTAACACATCATAATCGCTAAGTAAAACATTTATCGAAGCTTAATAAAAACATGGCATGCTATACAAGTCATTCATTAAATCACATTTAAACCCATACTAGAAATAATAATATTTTAATAAAGAAAGGCCCACTCACCGGTATGTCATCGGGTCGTAGCCGCCTGCAGATCCCAGTATGCAGAGCCTCTAGCTCCTGGATAGGCCTCACCTATATGGGAATTCACTATACTAATCATTATACAAGTCTATTCCAAATTAAATAAGGAAACGACTCAAATCTCCCTTTGTTTGCTCTAATCGAGGTCCAAAACACCTCGAAAATTACCATACATACACCCCTAAAGAGTACGCACGGTCACTTGTCGCCGCGAAGACGGAATTGGAAAAATAAATATGGCTCACGCCCTCCCCCACGTGAGCCTGGGCAGTACGGAAAGCCGCCGCCCACGCAGACGTGGTCAATCTGGCCAACGGCCGGCCATCTGGTTACGCTGACGCTGCCATCGCCGACGCCGCCAACAGTGCCCGCTCAACCGGCTTGCCGACATCATCGCCGACGCCGGGCCGTCATCCCCTGACCTTTTCGGTCGTACGGCGTCACCACGCCGATCTCCTGAACTGGTATTTTGGCCTAAAAACCGGAATTTTTCAAAGCTTCCTAACTTCATCATTTTCAAGCCAAATTTTATGATCTATATCAAAATGAAGCTAGAGACGAGTAGAGTTCGACTTATTTACCAACACCAAAAGGTGGTCTAAGTGCCTGCAGCCATGCTCAAAGAACTGCCAAAAGTCGATCGTTGCCGATCTTGCCGTTTTCCTCACTTACAAGCTTCTTGAGTTCCCAAGGCTTCCGTAAGATATTTGGTGATGATTCTCGGTTGATTTCGAGGTCCAAAGCCACGAAGTTCTTCTGTCAAATTTTGTGAAACGGCCTGAAAATCCCATTTTCGGGTTTGTTTTGGCCGGTTTATCAAGCACCAAAGCCTGGTTTTTGTCCCAGAATGAAGGTGATGTGGTTGGGAGTGAGTTTGGTTGGAGTGGATCAGCCGAGAGCGAAGTAGATAGCCACGGTGGCTTCGAGTGTTTGAAGAAAAACAGTGGGAGTTCTCGCAAAGTCCTTGACTTGCGTAAAAAGAAGGCGTAAAATGGGGATATGCCGGAGACAAGAATCGCACAGAGGAGATAGCCGGAGGGGAAGAAAATCACTACGCCAGCCGAAGCTCCATTTAACGCAGTAAAATTTTACAAGTGAACATGGGCCAAACGCATGCGTACGTGTAGTCGAAAACAAAAGAGAGGTGCAGAGCACCCGCTTGTTTGAAAACCACGGGCGTGATGCGCCTACGTAAAAGAAATAATGAGACAAAAGAAAACTTTTCCCACTATCGTAATCCCATGTCCGTTACAAGTCCGAAAATTATCTCGTTTCGCATCTACTGTTCGTGGTGAAGTACTACTCAAAAAGTACGAGATTCAAACAATAGGAAATAATTGTCTACGTAGGACATACGCTGCCACTAAGGGCATTTTTGTCAATTTACAAAGTCAAGAAATAAAATACAATATTTTAGGGACTCGGATGTAACACACGCTCCTAACAAGTATTTTTTATTTTAATTTAAGTCATGAAATTTCAACATTCACATCTTCTTAATCTTAATATTAATTAATTTAATTTAAATCCACGTGAATGTGACATGAAAGAACAAAAGAAGAAGGTTCCAAGTCAAATAGTTAATCGCAAGAAGTTGCGGGTAAGAGAAGAATGTGAATGTCCATTATCTCCTCTTTGGACTCTGGCCTAATTATATTGAATGGAGATGTATAAAGGTCTAATTGGTCTTCATCTTTGGACTCACGATTTCTTGTTAAGTCAATTTTATCATCAACCTCAAGACCACTTTACCTATACCCCATAGAATAGTATCTGTAATTATTACCATGGTTTAATTAACCATTATTTTTTGGTATTCTAGTTTATTTGTAATTCTCATTTATAGGTAATTAATTGGCAGACGCACCATTGTAATCTGGGCACGCACGTTAAACGGCTAAGATTTATTTGGGGCCCACCGCAAATTAATCAAACTATTCAATAGTCGTACCATTGAATGGTACGTACCACTCAAGATTTTTCCGGAAGTTTGATAGATAGTTAAGATTTCCATATTAGGTGGCTTAATCCAACTTATTATTTTACCATGGAGAAATTCTCTATTGTATGGCTATTTGTATGGGAGTTTTTGCATATCCGGGATCTGTATGTTAATTTAATGTAACGAACATTTCCTTTATATGTAGTGGGTTAGAATTAGATAGGTCTGTAATTCGATTCACTTTAATGTAACAAAAAATGATAAATAAAATAAGGTGGTTAGGGAGGAGAACAAATCAAGAAGAACGAATGAAAATAAAACTTTAAAAATAAAAATAACTTAAATGATTTTTTATTTTTTATTTTAAATTTTATTTGTTGAGAGATGTTTGAGTAGTAATACTATTTCAAACTTCGCCCCCACATCGATCACCACCAAAGCTTCCTACCCTTTATAAGGCTTTTGTAATTAATTGTCAAAAGATGGGCCTGGGCCTCGGGGCTCTTGGGCTTCTGTTTTCCAATAATTAAATCCGTTAATTAATTATTATTTTTTAAATTTCGATTTAATATTTTATTCTTCCAACACTCATCTTTTCGTATGAAGTCTCGGGTTGAAGAAGAAGCACCCGCAGAGCAAACATCTCCAATGCATACCTCCCAACAAATACATCCCATTCTCATACCGCAATGTGTATCCATACTCTTATATATTCATCCATTTACATGCATTTATGCATCCGTAAATTTCGCATTCAAATCTCCCCCAGCAAATCAAAACCATTCAACCGAGAGAACCACATTTTATTTTCGCCAAGTCAATTTTCCTAAGTGTCGTGAATTTTGACTAGATCGTTGAATCCTCGGTGAAGCGTATCGTCCAACGAACCACAAGCACGTAGAGCAGACGAAATTTCGTTTCAAGGACATCGCGCACGTAAGCCTCGATCTTCGTTTTCTTAAATTTATTTTGTATTGTTTATATATTGTTATTGTTCGTTGTATTTAATGGCTAACATAAATAAAATTATCATCGATTGTTGTTCTATTTCAACATTATTTTGTGAATTTTTCTTTATAAATTTCGCTTTTATAAATTTCTTTATAATTAAAAATAAAAATAAAAATGGTTATGGAACCGGCCAACCGTGTACGCTAACAACAGTACTATCCAATGCCCAATCGCCGATCCAGAATTTTTCTGGGTGGGCGAAATATAAAAGCATCCAACCACCATGGGAGCAAAACCAACGACCACCGGGCTTGTGGGAAGTCATGATCTTTGGTCAAGGTTCCATTTGTATATACGCCCTTCGAATTTCATCTCGAAAATTATGATCATACTCTAACATGGAGGTCGTAAGTCCCTGTTTGCAAGAAGATTAGCTAAGATTTCATCTATTTTCTGCTTCTTGAACTACCCGATTAGTCGAACTACTTGGTGGTGGCGTTGGTCTCTTAACTAAAATCTTTCCATAACCACTATTAACCAATGAAAATACAAACCCCTATCAATTAATCAACAAATTTAAATTAATAATCAATCTTAAGCATCACAAATACTCTCTCTTAACGCTACAAAATCACAATTAACAAACACATTCATTGTTACATCCCCGTCCCTAGAATA
Source organism: Gillenia trifoliata (assembly GCA_018257905.1). Taxonomy (NCBI): domain Eukaryota; kingdom Viridiplantae; phylum Streptophyta; class Magnoliopsida; order Rosales; family Rosaceae; genus Gillenia; species Gillenia trifoliata. The sequence goes on along the minus strand of CM031080.1, from coordinate 14,897,974 downwards.
ATATTATTTATTCCCCAGGTGCAAAATGACGATTTGCCCTCTTGGTTGGACTTTCTGCTGACTTTTTGCGTCGTAACTCGACGACGCATTCACTTGTATTTCTTTTCTTGACGTGCTCGTCGATACGAACGCGTAGACGCGAGCCGTACGTCGTTCCTGACCAACGAATATTTTACCCGGCGTTGGTTTTCGACGTTTCCCCGTAATTCAAGTGTGGGCCGTTTTGAATTAGTTTTGGGCCGGGGCCCATTTGGCAAGAGCTCCATGTGGCCTTTGTCCTTTGCCCTGTTGACTTCGCTCCTCATCACTCTCTCTCCCGTGCTCTCCTCGCTCCGCACAACAAACAAAAACACCAAAAGCTTCAAAACCTTCAAGTGCACCCCCCGTGCCTCCTCTCCTTCTTCCCCGAGCCATCCCTTTGGCCATGGAGATCACGCACTGCCACCATCATCTTTGAGCCGACCCCCAAATTACCCAAACACTTACCCCCGCAATCACCGGAAACCCGTGAGATTCAAAACCCGTAAAATTCCGGGGGTGTCCCCTGCATTTTCCGACGACTTCTCGACGATTTCGACCTCAAAGGTCCTCTCTTCCGTTGCTCACCATTGGACTCACTGTGGTCCCCGCAACCATGCTCGAGCCATGGATGGCCGAGACGGCCGAGATTCAATGTTCCGAGACGCTCAACTTACCCGAGAACTTTTCTCCAAATTCCGCCAACTCCGACCGAAGCTTGGGGCCCCAAAGTGGTATAACCTTCTTCCTCTCCTTAACTCCACTTCAATTTGACACTTGAATCCGTTGAATTTGGTTGAGAAATGGAGTGAGTTACAAGCTTTAGAAGCTTCCCGCCATTTTCCAGCTCCCATGACGCGACGGGCGGTCGACACTCTGGCTGCCCATGGCGCGAAGTGACCTAAAAAGACTGTAGGGACTTGCTGGGGCTGACAAAAGCCGGGGCCGATGACGTCAAACTGCCGAACCGGCCTTGCCGACGTTTCGCAAACCTGGCTGCACGTGCGCCGACGGCGCATGAGCCGCGAGTGTGGTACTGCTGGTGGAGCCGAGCGTAGCGCGCGTGAGCGCGCGTGGAGCCGCTGGAGCGGCGCGTGAGCCGCGCGCGAGCCGCGCTGGCGCGGCTGGAGCCGCGCGTGAGGGCGCGTGGGAGGGTCCAATTTCGATTCGTTTTCACCTGCTCGACCCGTGACGACGTGTACTACCTCTGGAGTAAGATGCATGTTAATTTTGGTGTTTCTGACCTCCAAATTGAGAAAGCAAGGATAGGGTTATTTAATTAGTTAATTCGTTACCTTTATGAGTTTAATCACCGTAATTTGATATCTCATAGGTGAGACCAAATGGCACGTGTGGCGGCGTGTGCTACGACACACGGCGGCCCACGGCGGCGGTTTGTTTCCGACCAAACTCCGTTTCGGATTTCCGAACGCCGTTTCGTATTTTCAAATTACTTATTAATCTTGGGTGTTCCAAAATAGGTTTGGCTTAACCCTTGGGCGCCTGAGGACGCGCTTGGACCCTTCCGCTTCGGTATTTGTGGGAAGGAGTGGGCCCTTTTCCTATTATTTAAATGTGTTTTATATTTGGGAAATTATATTTGACTATGCCTACATATTATTGTGGTTTTAAATGGTATTTACTCTCGTATATTTGGTAGACCCAGTACTTCGTGGTATTTACTCTGGGCTTACTAGTTTCGCCTCGCGTAGGCTATGGAAATTAGCGGGCATGGGCCCACATTTCCATTCTCGGAATTATACCATTAAATCGTGATTCGTATTGGTATTGTACGCGTATCGCTAGTATCGATCTCGGCCATATTTTAGGGAATTTAGGGAATTAAGTATTTTAATTCCCTACTAGTACCTATTTGTGATTTCGGTTTTATACCTATAATGACTACTTTTGAGTCAGACTGGGGTGAACCTTGGATATGGTAAATTCCTACCGTATTTCTAGTTCACCTAGCTTGCCATTAAGTTGGTATTTCTATACCTTGGTACCCATGTGGCGTATTCTCGGGTATTTCACGTATTATAGCTATATGTTTGGTATTTCGGTACGGCCCCGAGAATACTAAATATATATGGATTAGTTTCGAGGGCATCCCTTATCGGGAAATTACCTCACATTGTTTTATGTAGAGTATTTCGTAGTATGTTTTCACGCTCAACTAGGTTGCTTACACCTGAAGTGTTTAGTGTACCGTCCGGCCGTGTGACCCGCTTCACGTGATTGTTCACACGCACCTATACGTCGCTATGGACCCATAGCGTGTGCGCCTCGTTTTAGGTCGCCCGGGCGACTCGAATCGTTGTGATGCGCATATGCGCCAGCCTTCACGTGATTGTGTACACGAGCCGCATCGCTACTTATACACCTGCACTGTTCTGCGATTTAATATATCTCGTATGAACTGTGTGTTTGAAATACCTAAACGAGCATTTATCTCGTAGTCTTGGATTAAGTGGGGGCCGTGACCACTTTCACAGTGATTGTTCACACGCACCAACGCTCACTATGAATCCATAGTAAAGCCACTGCTCTAGGTCGTACGGGCGACTCGAACTTGTTGTGATGCGCAGATGCGCCGCCTTCACGTGATCGTGTATATGAGCGTTTATTTTATAGTTTTTTGTGGTGGTGTTGTCACCGATTTTTCACCGATGCCACGTGTGCATTTATTTGGTTTACTGTTTTCTCGTGTATCCTTACTTTATGAACTTTTGATAAAGTACCGTGTGCCGAATCCGTAGCTTTCCGCCTCGCTTCTACCTGCAAGTAATACTCCGCACTTACCTCGATTTTCTACCTACTATATGGTACGTTCTCGAAAAGGTTTTTAACCAATTACTTGATTTTGACTCCGCGAGGGTTCTATTTTCAGAAAACAAAGGTTTTACCAAAAATGACTATTATTGGCCTACTCACCTTTCTGTTTTTGCGCCCCTCCAGGTTTAGTGGCTGGAGCTGTCTACGTTCGAGGCAGTGGTATGACGAAGCTTTAAATTCCTTGGTATTGTTTATACTTTGTATCCCGTACTTTGTACGATTACTGTTGTATTAATTCTTCCGCCCGTACATTTCTGTACACATTGATCTTAAACTATTCAATCTATTCCTTTATTTCTTCAAATTGGCTTTCGTCACCCTACGTGGTGTCGGCCAGCACACTCGACTTTGGGTGTCCACGTGTACATCCGGGTCGGGATGTGTCAGATTGGTATCAGAGCAAGGTTACTACTAACCTATGCTCTTCCTTCCGTACTCTGTACCTGTCGGTTGGTACCAGACTTCAATTTCTTGAATCTACTCTTGGATTTGAGAAATTCTCCGAACTCTACACCTTCGGTGTATTGTTTCTTCTTAGTTAATTCTAAGTTCTTCTTGTGTCATACCACCTCGATGTCACCAACGCGTAGTTTTCGACGCTTAACTTTGGACGACTTGGACGTTTTGTGTGACGTTAGATGTTTCTTTACAAACTTGCGTTGGAAATCGAACTGAATTGGGAAACTGATTCAGTTGTATTTCATATTCTCGGTGTGGTGTCAGTTTGACACAACGGATGATTTTTCATCAAGTACTGTTCCCTTAGGGACGACGCTAGGCGTAGTTGTTGGCGGAACTTGTTTCCGTGTCCGACTAATCCTAGTGGACTTAATTCGTGAGACTTAGTTTCACAAATTCTTTGTGCTGACGGTGTTTTACACTTTAACCGACGACTTTTACCTTCGGGTGACAGTTGAACAACTAACGTTGTTTGACTGGACGTGTCTTTTGACTTCTAGTGGCTGTTGGCGGCAATCGCTGAATGCTTGGAGACGTTTTCCTCCCAATTATTCCAATCACTTTCCATTTTCATCCTGAAATGGAAAAAAATTATCACCGTGAATTCCTTGTACGGTACTTTCCACACGTGACGACTGCAATGACTCTTCGATGATCGTAAACCGAACCTGTCGGTCGACTTTCCTCGAACAATTCGTGCCTACTACTTTACGGTAGTTGGGACAATTTCCATCTTCGTGATGTTGTTTCAATTGTGTGGAGTCTCTACGACTTTTGTTTTGTCGTGACTCAATTTTCTTCGAGCGCTGAGGAACTTTTCGTACTTCGGTAGTCGACATTCCTTTCCATTCGTGACTTTTGTCATTCAAATCGATCATCTTCCCACTTGTGCATGTGCGGCTATCTAAACTATTCGCTTCGGCGACGGTATGGATTGCGTATCCATGAGTGGCGAGGAAACAAACCACCCAGACGGAACCCAGAAAACCGATATTAGCCCCAGCTTGAATTCCTTAGAACTCCGGCGAAGCCCTCGAGCTTTTCCGTCGAGTTCCTAAGTGAAATCGACCTCGGTGGCCCTCGTTCTAACCACCATTTAACTCTTCGAGGTCCCAAGGACTGGAATCAAGCTTGGCATGGCTTAAAATGGCCTGGGATCACTGTTCTGGAATCGACCTCTTTGTACCTAGTAGTTGGGTATGGGGGCGGTCATTCTTTCGGTCTCCGAAAGAATCTGTCTTTCAACGTGAAAGTTCAGCTCTGAATCATCCAGTAGTGGGTCAACTTCACATTAAACTGTGGAGATTGATTCGCTGGTGGATCCTGTTTTCGTTACTGGGTAACTCCACCCAGTCTACCGCCCAATTCTTTCATCGTTGTGACACTTGTCATGTTGGTGAGTGTACGCGAAGAAATTCAAGAGTGCCATGTCTGTGGACAATTGGGACACAGAGCTAACCAGTGTCCGCAGTACCGGCAAAAAAATCAACCTTTGGCCTGTTCCGATCCAATAAGTTGGACGAACAGTTTTCTTTCGATAACCTACTTTCGATGGAGACGTACATTGCCAAGGCAATGTCATTCCATACTCTGGAACCTTTCTCCCGAATTTTGATTATTCTGCTATGTATCCTGGTGGCGCCTGGCTGTTCCAGTGTGGAACGTTGCTGGCTCTTAGACGAGTTCGTACCTTGACCAGCAAAATACTCTGAACGATTCCGATCTTGTTTTCGGAAACGTTAATCTCTCTTGGGATTTTACTTGAGTCCAAATGGATCCAAGTACTACCTACTCAGCTATTTCACCTTTGTTTATTCAAATTACTCGACCATATTGTACTCCTACCGGGTACGATTTGGAATCGCTATGCCGTGAGGCAAAGTTTGTCTCGTTCCTTGGGGTTGCTGGTGATACTCTGTTCTCATCACTAATCAAATTGTTTGCCAATCTCATTCCTCTGGATGTCGTAGTTTCGACGTGATCCTAGGAATGGATTGTTACCCCAATTTCGTGCCAGTGTGGATTGTTGGCAGAGGTTGATCACCTTCTTGCCACCTGGCATACCGATTGTGACGTTCACCGGTGAGTACCGGAGAAATCAACTTGTGGCTGACTTTCAGCTACGAGTACAACGCAACTGCTGAGTTAGGGCTTGTGATGGTTGTATCACATCATTTGACGTTAGAGGAAGGAAATTCTTTTCGTGTTGACGACCTACCGGTTGTCAACGAATCTTCCCAAAGTTTTTCTGACGATCTACCTGGGTTACCGCCTGATCGAGAAGTGAATTTCACCATCGATCTTTCCAGGTATTGATCGTATCTCTCTTCCTTAACTCTTATCTTTTGGCTCCACCTGAGTTGTGTGAGTCAAAAGAAATCTCTGCTTCTGAAACCTTTCTGTCAGAATTCTTGCAATCTCGCACTTCCTTGTGGAGCTCAGGTCTTGTTCATTCAAATGAAGTGACAGTATTCTAAGGCTCTGCATCGATTTAGGCAATTTATTCGGGTGACGACTAAAAATCGCTACCTCGCCTAGAATCGATGATCTTTTGACCAGCTCCGAAGTGCACAATTTTCCTTCAAGACCGATCTGAGGTTTGAGTGATTTCAGCCGAAGATCAAGAACGTTGTTGTTCACTTGACCAACTTTCTGGACTCGTTGCGAGCCTTACGAGTTCTTTGTCATACCTTTCGGGATGACAATCGCCCCAGTAACTTTCATGAACTTGTTGACTCGAGTACTTCGCTCGTACCTCGACAAGTTTGTGATAGTCTTCTGGTTGACTTTCTGGCGTTTTCCAATTCTAGGGCCGATCATGCGAAAAGGCACTGTCGCATGATCTTGTTGAAGTTTAAGGAGTTTTCAACTTGTGCCAGTTCTGACCTAATCATATGTCTTTTGGGACATGTGATTCCTGCGGATTGCTTCTTGTCGATCCCCAGATGGTTGCAGTGGCGGGGGTCTGGGAGCGACCGCAGAAGGGTTACAAGATTCGAAACTTTCTTGGCCTGATCGGTTTCTACCGACGTTTCGTGAAGGATTTCTCTTCTGTTGCTCTGCCTCTCACGAAACTTACCAGGAAATTTCTCTATTCGTGTGGAGCGACGACCACGAGCAAAGTTTCTGACTGCTCAAGTTTGGTCTTACTCTTGTTCTTGTATTAGCACTTTCCAAAGACGGCGGTACCTCGTGACCTACAGTGATGCTTCACTGAACGGGTTGGAGTGCGTGCTAATACAGCATGGATGGATAATCACTCATGCCTTCAGACAACTGAAACCGTATGAGATGAATTATCATACCCATGTTTCGAAGCTGGTTGCCAGTATCTTTGTTCCGAAGTTCTGGCGACATTTTCACTTTGGTGAGACGTGTAGACCGTCCACTGACCACCAAAGTTTGAGGCATCTCTCTTCTCTGGGAGACCTCAATCTCAATCAAAGGAGATGGATTGAGCTGATGAGTGACTACTCGTTCAGCTAGTCGTTTTTCCTCTTTTGATTGAATTTCGAGGCACTGTTGTCACAGTGAGTTGTTGTGGTGACGGAGCATTCTTAACCAACTTTCGGTTAAGACAATTGTTATTTCTTGCGGGCGACGCTTTTGAGGGAGCTTTTTGGGAGACGTTACGTTGTGAGCTGTTTTACTCGCATCTACCTCATTGTACTTCTTATGGAAATTTCGAGGACGAAATTTTGATAAGGGGGGTAGATTGTTACATCCCGTCCCGGGAATAATATTATTTTATTCCCGGAGGTCAAAATGACGATTTGCCCTTGGTTGACCTTTCGGTTGACTTTTTGCGTCGTAACTCGTACGACGCATTCACTTGTATTTTCTTGACGTGCTCGTCGATACGAACGCGTAGACGCGAGCCGTACGTCTTTCGGACTCCGAACGAATATTTTACGGGCGTTGGTTTTCGACGTTTCCCCGTAATTCAAGTGTGGGCTGTTTTGAATTATTTGGGCTGGGGCCCATTTGGCAGCAGCCCATGTGGCCTTGTCCTTGTCTGTTGACTCTCAGTCCCTCACTCTCTCCCGTGCTCTCTGTCTGCACAACAAACAAAAACACCAAAAGCTCAAAACCTCTCAAGGCACCCCGTGCCTCCTCTCCTTATTCCCCCGAGCCATCCCTTTGGCCATGGGAGATCACAGACCTCACCATCATCTTTGTTGACCCCAAATTACCCAGCCTGGACCCCTGCAATCACTGGAAACCCAGAGATTCAAAACCCAGAAAATTCCGGTGGGTGTCTCCAGATTTTTCCGACGAATTTCTCGTCGATTTCGACCCCAAAGGTCCTCTTTCTGGTCACCATTGGACTCACCAGGGTCCCTGCAACCATGCTCGAGCCATGGATGGCCGAGATCGGTCGAGATTCAATGTTCTGGAGATCGGCTCAACTTTACCCGAGAACTTTTCTCCAAATTCCGGCCAACTCCGACCGAGTTTGGGCCCCAAAGTGGTATAACCTTCTTCTCCTTAACTCCAGCTTCAATTTGACACTTGAATCGTTGAATTTGGTTGAGAAATGAGTGAGTTACAAGCTTTAGAAGCTTCCCGGCCATTTTTCCAGTTTCCGGCGACGGCGACGGCGGCCGACACGGCGGTCGGCGGCGGCGCCGGTGACCGGAAAAAGACCAGAGGACCGGCGCTGACGTCAGCGATGACGTTAGCAAACCGGGTCGAACCGGCCTTGCTGACGTCAGCGAACCGGCTCAGACCGGCGCTGACCGGCTCGGCTGAGCCGCGAGTGGAGCCGCGCGTGGAGCCGCGCGTGAGCCGCGCGTGAGCGCGCGTGAGTGAGCCGTTGGAGCCGCGCGTGAGCCGCGCGTGGAGCCGCGCGTGAGCCGCGCGTGGAGCCGCGGCTTGGCGCGTTTGAGCCGCGCGTGAGGGCGCGTGGAGGGTCCAATTTCGATTCTGTTTTCACGGGTCGACTCGTGACGACGTGTACTACCTCGGGGTAGTATGCATGTTAATTTTTGAGGTGTTTTGGACCTCCAAATTGAGAAAGCAAGGGATAGGGTTATTTAATTAGGTAATTCGTTACCTTTATGAGTTTAATCACTGTACTGGTGATATCTCATATAGGTGAGACCAAATGGCAACGTGTGGCGGCGTGTGCTACGGCACACGGCGGCCCACGGCGGCGGTTTTGGGGTTTCCGACCCCGAAACTCCGTTTTCGGATTTCCGAACGCCGTTTTCTTCGTATTTTCAATTACTTTATTAATCTTGGGTGTTCCAAAATAGGTTTGGCGACCCTTGGCGCTCGGAGGACGTACGTTTGGACTTCCCGGCTTCGGTATTTGTGAGTGGGCCCTTTTCCTATTATTTAAATGTGTTTTATATTTGGGAAATTATATATTTGACTATGCCTACATATTATTGTGGTTTTAAATGGTATTTACTCTCGTATATTTGGTAGACCTAGTACTTCGTGGTATTTACTCGGTTTACTAGTTTCAGCTCAGTTTTTCGGTAGGCTATGGAAATTAGTGGGCATGGGCCCACATTTCCATTTGGGAATTATACCATTAAATTGGTGATTTCCGTATTGGTATTGTACGCGTATTGCTAGTATCGATTCGGCCATATTTTAGGGAATTTAGGGAATTAAGTATTTTAATTCCCTACTAGTACCTATTTGTGATTTCGGGTTTTATACCTATATGACGGCTTGAGCCGTATTTGGGTGAACCTTGGATATGGTAAATTCCTACCGTATTTTGGGTTCACCTAGCTTGCCATTAAGTTGGTATTTCTATACCTTGGTACCCATGTGGCGTATTCTGGGTATTTCACGTATTATAGCTATATGTTTGGTATTTCGGGTACGGCCCCGAGAATACTAAATATATATGGATTAGTTTGAGGGCATCCCTTATTGGGAAATTACCTCACATTGTTTTATGTAGAGTATTTCTGTAGTATGTTTTCATACGCTCAACTAGGTTGCTTACACGGTGTTTAGTGTACCGTCCGGGGCCAGGACCAGCTTCACGTGATTGTTCACACGCACCTATACGCTCGCTATGGACCCATAGCAGGTGCCAGCCTGTTCTAGGTCGCCTGGGCGACTCGAACTCGTTGTGATGCGCATATGCGCCAGCTTCACGTGATTGTGTACACGAGCGTACTGTTACTTATACACCCAGCCTGTTCATGACAGAATATATCTGTATGAACTTGTGTGTTTGAAATACCTAAACGAGCATTTATCTGTAGTCTTGGATTGTGGGGCCAGGACCACTTTCACGTGATTGTTCACACGCACCAACGCTCACTATGAATCCATAGTAGGTGCCAGCCTGTTCTAAGTCGTATGGGCGACTCGAACTTGTTGTGATGCGCAGATGCGCCAGCTTCACGTGATCGTGTATATGAGCGTTTATTTTATAGTTTTTGTGGTGGTGTTGTCACCGATTTTTCACTGATGCCACGTGTGCATTTATTTGGTTTACGGGTTTTCCGTAGATCCTTATTTTATGAACTTTTTGATAAAGTACTGTGTGCCGAACGGTAGCTTTCCGCCCGTTTCGGACGGTAAGTATATTTCCGTACTTACCTCGATTTTCTACCTACTATATGGTACGTTTTCTGAAAAGGTTTTTAACCAATTACTTGATTTTGACGGCGAGGGGTTACTATTTTCAGAAAACAAAGGTTTTACCAAAAATGACTATTATTGGCCCACTCACCTTTCTGTTTTTGCGCCCATCCAGGTTTAGTGGCTGGAGCTGTCTACGTTCGAGGCGGTGGTATGACGAAGCTTTAAATTCCTTGGTATTGTTTATACTTTGTATCCCGTACTTTGTACGATTACTGTTGTATTAATTCTTCCGCCCGTACATTTCTGTACACATTGATCTTAAACTATTCAATCTATTCCTTTATTTCTTCAAATTGGCTTTCGTCACCCTACGTGGTGTCGGCCAGCACACTCGACTTTGGGTGTCCACGTGTACATCCGGGTCGGGATGTGTCATTCATCATATTCCACAAAATTATAATTCAAATAAGCATAAATTCATAATCACCAATTCATTATCCAAAACCTTAAAAACTAATAAGAGATATTCAAAATGAAAACAATCAATTCAAGCCATATGAAACAAATAATGAAATTTTGTATGAAACTTTGAAATTAAGGAATAAAAATTTAGGTTAAATTATACATACTTTGTGTAGTGTTCTTGCCTAAATTGCCTTGTTCATGAGCGGGTCTTAGAGATAGTGACGCCGAAGAGATTGAGGAAGGAAGTGGAGATGAAAAAAATTGAGTGATGATGAATTTGAGGTGAAAATGGGGGTGCTGTGCTGATTGGTAGCATTGTTGCAGTGACTGGCTGATTACTCGGGATAAAAGGGTTTCAATTGGGGATCTGGATTTTTTTTTAAACGACATGTAGTTTTCTTGCAAGAGGCAGCATAAGCTGCATGTCGTTTTTTTTTTTAATTTTTTTTATTTAAAACAAGGGACCAAACGACGCCGTTTTGGTCCAGGGTTAAAAAAAGTGTCGTCTTCTTCCTCGCGATTCCACGAACGCCAAGCCCAGGCCACTGGCCAGGCTACCGCCGCAACTGCCCAGCAAACAGAGCAACCACCAGGTCCACCACAGTTCACAGAGGACTCTACAAGTTGCCATGACCACTGGCAAGCTCCAAATATTCAAGATTTTCTGCGTTCTGGGTGGGCAAAATTGAATTCAGTGGCAGAAATTTTTTTGCTCTGGGTGGGCAGCTGCCTACCTTTGCCACAAGGTGGATCCGCCAGTGCCTCCAATCCAATCCAAAGTAATAATTCAGTCCAATCTGACGTCTCAAACGGAAACCTATAAAAGTAAAAGTTTCATTTGTTTTTAATGACACAAAAAACCAGTGACTGTTAGTAATTTCAAGAACAAAACAAAAGCCTTATCTCACATGCATGCATGGTCAAGGTCAATGTCGTCCATCCAAAACCATGCACCACTTAGCTCCCCACACGATCCTTGAAAATCTCAAGTGTATTGGGAGGACTGAAAGGGATAAAGTGCATTTCGGTAAATTCGTATTCACTTGCACGCAAGCCATGGCGTCCTTGCTCCAGGAGAACTGACCCAGATACCACCCTCCCCAGTAGTCCAAACCTAATCTTCTTTTTCAAAATTTTTTTTTTTTCAGTCCATTTATTATATAATAATAATTAATATTTAGTATTTACATGACTGAAGAGAGTGAGCTTCCTTCTTGTAACTTTTGCTGGATTGAGAGTGTTGGTTTTTTCTTTTTGGTCTTTGGGTCATGCTTTTTAGCTTTCCTATCTATTTTATTTTCTTTATAAACGTGTGAGTTGCGCGTCACATAAATTAGGTCTCTCACTTTCAAGACTTTTCTTTGGAGGCGTAATGTTTTTAAAATTTGGCCAGCAAATTAGAAAAACAGACGTCAAATTTGTAGATTTGTCGCCGATAAGGTTAATGCAAAATAAATAACTAAAGGTTTGTTGGATAACTATTTCAATTTTGAATTTTGAATTAAATAGACCGCCACATAAACTATGGAGAAGACCCTAACACTATTAAGTAATCCTTCTTATAATTATAAAATTAGTTGGGTCCCAACATTATAACTATATAGAGATTCTTGCTAAAAATGACAAGGGATTCTAACCTGTTAAAGTCATCACGTGCTCATCGTTAGAGAAAAAAAGGGAGAGAGGAGTTATATAGTACTAATACAATAATGAAGAAGTGAGGGGTGAATAGAAAGAATGAAGTGGAAGAAATGCACATGGAATAGTACACAACATGAAATAAAAAATAGAAAATAATTTTAGAGCTCGTTTGGAAATACTTTTAAAATGACAAAAAAACGCTATTAGAGAATATGTTTTTGGGTTCTAAAAGCATTTGACTTCAAAGTGCACTAGTTGAAATGCTTCATGCAAGAAGCACACTTCAAGTGCTTTTTCAAGATTCACTTGCATTTTTACTAAGGATTAATTCCAAAAATATTTTCACTAAAAGCGCTTTCAGCCATTGTCCCATTTTGTATGTGATTCCATGTGATTTATCCATTCTCCCCTCCTACCGCACTCTCTTCTCTCTACGTTATTGACTCATCCATCATTCCATCTACATTATCTTGATATCTAGTAAGAAAAAAAGTCATTTACAATAACACTCCTTTAGATTTTCTGTGTTCTTAGAAAACACATTAAGGTTTTAAAAATTACACTAATACACTATGAAATTTCAAGTTGGTTTCATGCATGGACTGATGGACATCTCTTGAGATTTAGTCTTTTCACATACTACATACTATTGAAGAAAATTGTTTGTGATGAAATTTATCAGTTTTTGATTAAAATTTAATGTAAGAAGTTTTCTGAAAACACAAAAGACTTCAAAGAATATTAACGTAAATTACTCGTAACAAAAAAAAAAGTAAAACTAAAAATGAAATCGTTATCAAACATACCATTGATGATACTCTCAAATTCTTTTTTTCGTTTTAGGATTCATTCTAATTTAAACCCAATAACGTAACAGATGGTTTACCGCAGTGGCGGAAAACAATCATGCCTATGCACTATAGTTGTTAACGCATGATCCCTTTAGACCCATTAAAATAATGTATAGTTATTTTAGACCTAATAGATGGGCCTTGAGATAGCTCACAAAGTAATGAAAGATCGAAGTCTTAGGCCCACCCAAGAGATTCAGTAGTGTTACCTCCACCACAAAAGATGACCGCGCACCAACGACTGCTCCTAGCCCTAGATCATCTACTGAAAAAACGGAACAAGCGCTGAACTTAAAGTGCTTTACAACCGCTCAAGCCAGTTGGCAGACTTGACAACTTTTTGGCACAAAGCTCCAAGGACATGCTTGTATAAACGTCACCTCCAGACCACGCATTGACCAGCAACGAAGAAGATAGTCTATGAAAGGATATGAATGATGTCAAACTAATTGCTCGGCTAAAGTGTTTTCCAACCACTATCTCACGAGCACTGCGCTCGTGGCGTGTCGACCAGATAAACCAAGCAAATAGCCCGACGAAGATGTCACTTCTTCGCCACTTGTACAGTGAAAAAGTAGCCTACAAACCACACCTACATGTACAACCCATAAACTAGAGGGCGATGAAAGACTTAAAGGTCCAAGACTTTTAGGGCTCACAAAAGGTCTATATAAAGGAGACGGGTACCCCTTATAAATGGTCGGATCCAAGAGAAAAAGAATTAGATTACTTTTTGCCTCCATAACTCAAATATACAAGACTACTCCAGTAGACGTAGCCCATCTTTTATAGGTGAACTACTTAAATATCATTGTTTCTACATCTGTTCTGTCCTTTAAACCCATAAAGAGTTGACCATACTGATTGTTATTGACCTTTTAATGTTGACCATTAACAATAATACTAATTCAATTTTCACTGATTCCCTTCCTGCCTAACTAACTATCTAATTCACAAAAGTTATGGCTCTAAAAAACAAAAAACTTAATAACGTAAAGTAAAAAAATGAAAGAAAGTAAGGAAAGGAAAGTCCAGGGAATTCAGTGCGTGACCTACACGTGACATTCTTTAAATCTGAGTTAATTTTCTATGCGTTTTTGGAAAATGCCAATGAGGTAACCGAGAATCTAAATAGAAACGCGAGCGGCAACGAACTCATTCATACGTGGCAGCATCCTAGCCGTCCATCGAGAAAAGAGCCCCCAGATCTCGCTTCGGTAAGAAACTTCGCGCCACTTTCCTGCTAAAAGTACCGCACTCCTCTCCCTCTCGCGATATTTTAAAACCTACCCCATTTTCTCGCCACAGAATAAGTTGGAACCAGGAGAAGCCTCGGGAGCCGCTTCGATCCAACAGTGGGTCCCAGCCCTTGCTACAGTGGCCACGCGGCAACTCGACGCTGTCGCCGATGTGTGGCTACGACAGGCCCCCACAAATACTCGTCAAAGAGGATTCTAAATCTCACGAGAAACCCAGTTGAACCCCGAAAGAAAAAAACATTAAAATAAAGATATTTATTGGTCGAGGAGTGCCAAATGGAAAGGCGGGTCCCACCGGCCCAACCCTAATCCCTTTGATTCCCTCCCTATATAAACACGCCTGGGCTCTCATGCAATTCTCGCCACTTCCTTCTTCTTTTCATTTCAGAATTCTTGAAAGCCTCCGAGGAAAAAAAAAGAAGAAACGTTTCCAACTCAAGAATCCATTTTTGTTTGTCTAATTTTCCCAGCAATTTTCTCGGCCTTTCCCGGAAAATAAAATTTCCCAAATTTAGGGTGCATACTTTCCATTTTCCATTTTTCTCAGGTGCCAAACAACCCACAACAGCGCTTCCCCTCATCCTTATCCTGTCACATGCACTGCATGGTTGCTTCCGATTTCGGTGCTTAAAAACCTGTTTTCTGGGCCGCACAATTTCCACCGTTTTCAGTCCGAAACGTTTCTCTTTCTCTCTCCTGAGGTTTCGGCGTGGGGATTTCGGATCCGACTGAGGGGGTTTCTGGGTTCCTGACCCGTTTCCGTACACCCCTTTACTGCTCCGTTTGCGGGGGTAGCCGGGGCTCCGGCCTCGGCGGGTTCTAAAGCCCCCATTCATTACAAACTCACAATTCAACGATTCAAACCCTAACCCCCAATTTCTCTATTTTTTTTTCTTAATTTCATTTTTTGATTGATTAATCGTCGCGGAAGAAGAGATGCCGGCCCTGGCTTGTTGCGTGGACGCTGCTGTGGCGCCTCCCGGCCACGCCTTCGCCGGGGATAGCTCTCTTCCCGCGTCGCCGTTCTCAGGAGTACCTCCAGCGACCATCACCACCACCGCCGCCGCCGACAATTCCCATTGGTCTCCTTCCCTCTCCTCCGACCTCTATCGAATCGACGCCTGGGGTGGGCCTTACTTTACCGTCAATTCCTCCGGCAACGTCGCTGTCCGTCCTCACGGGACGGCGACTCTGCCGCACCAGGAGATCGATCTGCTGAAGATCGTGAAGAAAGTTTCGGATCCGAAACCGGACTGCGGGCTCGGGTTGCAGCTGCCGCTCATTGTTCGCCTCCCCGATGTGCTCAAGAACCGGCTCGAGTCCCTCCAGGGCGCCTTCGATCTGGCGATCCGGTCCCACGACTACGGCTCCCACTACCAGGGCGTGTACCCGGTGAAATGCAACCAGGACCGGTTCGTCGTAGAGGACATTGTCAAGTTCGGGTCACCGTTCCGGTTCGGACTGGAAGCCGGGTCGAAGCCGGAGCTCCTCTTGGCCATGAGCTGCTTGTGCAAAGGTAACCCCGACGCCCTACTCATCTGCAACGGATTCAAAGACTTTGAATACATCTCTCTGGCTCTGTTCGCTCGCAAGCTCGCCTTGAACAGCGTGATTGTTCTCGAGCAAGAGGAGGAGCTCGATTTAGTTGTTGATTTGAGCCAGAAGCTCGGCGTTCGACCCGTGATTGGCGTCCGGGCCAAGCTCAAGACCAAGCATTCGGGCCATTTCGGGTCGACTTCCGGCGAGAAGGGGAAGTTCGGACTCACCACCACTCAGATTTTACGCGTTGTGAAGAAGCTTGATAAGCTCGGTATGCTTGATTGCTTTCAGTTGTTGCATTTTCATATCGGGTCTCAGATCCCGTCGACGGCTCTGCTCGCTGATGGCGTATCCGAGGCTGCGCAGATCTACTGCGAATTGGTCCGCCTCGGTGCCCACATGAAGGTCATAGACATTGGAGGCGGTCTGGGTATTGATTACGATGGATCCAAATCGAGTGACTCGGAGATTTCGGTCAGCTACGGCCTTGAAGAGTATGCCTCCGCGGTTGTCCGAGCAGTTCGGAGCGTTTGCGAACGGAGGTCCGTGAAGCACCCGGTGATTTGCAGCGAAAGCGGCCGAGCCCTCGTGTCCCACCACTCGGTTTTGATATTTGAGGCTATTTCTACCAGTGCTTGTGATGATGCTCCTCCCATGTCCGCCTTTGAGCTTCAGTACTTCATCGAGGGGCTGACGGAGGAAGCCCGTGCGGATTACCTGAACCTCTCGGCTGCGGCAATCGGAGGTGAGTACGAGGCTTGTTTGACATATGCTGATCTGTTGAAACAACGCTCTGTTGAACAATTCAAAGAAGGGTCTGTCGGTATTGAGCAGTTAGCCACCGTTGATGGGCTCTGTGATATGGTTTCGAAAGCAATCGGGGCATCCGACCCTGTCCGCACATACCATGTGAATCTCTCGGTTTTTACTTCAATTCCAGACTTCTGGGGTATTGGGCAGATGTTCCCGATAGTCCCGATTCACCGCCTTGATCAGAGGCCGGCGGTGCAGGGGGTATTGTCAGACTTGACATGCGACAGTGATGGGAAGATAGACAAGTTCATCGGTGGCGAGTCTAGCTTGCCGCTGCATGAGCTGGAAGGCAATGGTGGGAATAATGGCGGTGGGCAAAAGTACTATTTGGGGATGTTCTTGGGCGGGGCTTATCAGGAGGCGCTCGGAGGAGTCCACAACCTCTTTGGTGGCCCGAGCATTGTTCGGGTCTCGCAGAGTGACGGTCCCCACAGCTTCGCGGTGACGCGGGCTGTGCCAGGGCCGTCGTGTGGAGACGTCCTGCGGGTGATGCAGCATGAGCCCGAGGTCATGTTTGAGACACTGAAGCACCGCGCGGAGGAGTGCGGGCAGGGGGACGATGGGGGCTTGGCCAGTGCGGCTGTGGCCACCAGCTTCGCCCGGTCCTTCCACAACATGCCGTATCTGGTGGCGGCTTCTTCTTGTAGCTTGACTGCAATGAATAACCATGGGTTCTACTATTGCAGCGAGGATGATTACGACGACATTGTTGCCGATTCGGCGGGGGCTGCTGTTCCTGCTAGTGAGGAAGAACAGTGGTCTTATTGCTGTGCTTAAAGAGTCTCAAACATCCCTTTAGTTTGATGTTGGTGTGTCTGCTGGGGTCGTCTGTTTTAATTTTAATTTTAATTTTTTTTTTTTGGGTTTAGTGTTTCATGAAGAGCAAGGGATGTATTAATGTGATAGAGAGAGTCCTTTGTAATTTGTGGCAAAAAAGTGGGGGGAATTGGGAGCCGAAACGGTCGTAAATTTGGACTCTTATTCCCCCCGCATTCCTATGTTCTTTAGTAGACTTTAAATATTTTTGCTTTTTTCAGATATTATTGTCTTGGAACCAAATCTTATTTTTTGCCTTTTGTTTTTCCGTTGCATGTTACTGTGTTTTTTTCTTTTTTTCCGGTGCTACTCATGATGTTCTTGATTGCTTTCTTTCTCAGCATGTTCTACTCAAATTCGAATCCCCTTTGCATGCTCTGTAGTTTAGAATGGTTCACAATTATGTCTTGTTTGAAAAAGTAAATTGGGATCCTTTGGTAGGGACTGTGGCCGGTTTGGTTTGGGTAATCTTTCCAATGCTAGTGATGATGATGTTCTTTTGAGAGTAGGCTGCAATGCTCGCAAGCATTGAATGCTTACACCGATTTTACCATTAAAATGAGGGAGGAGAGAGGAGAGAGGGGGGAAAGGAGAGTGAGATTGTTGTGAGCATTCAATGTTTGCGAGCACTGTAGCCAGTCCCGTTCTTTTGATTCCTTTTTTTCTTTGTTCAACTTTGTATCCTTCCAGTATTACAAAGTTCGATTACCCTTCTTCGTAAAACTAGAATAATTTAGAACATCGTCCAATTAGAAACAATTTGGAATTATTTGGTAGGGCCTTTTGTGGTGGTTTGGTGTGGCAAGTGTTCAAGTGTTTGATAAAGAAAAAAGAAATTGGAATGGGGTCAGTGTCTTTAGAAAAGGGTTGGATAAGGAGATTCTGAGATCATGGGCTGTGGGGTCCAGTGTGTTTATATTCTGTCTTGTTTGGGTGAACAGTTTTTCTGCCTGCCAATCGTTTTGCTTGCTTCTGCCTTCAATCGGAGAACATGAAACAAATTCATACAGTTTTCTTTCAAAGAATGAATTAATAATGGTTTTTTTTTTTTTTTTATAACTCAAATTTAATACCACATCCATCCTACGGAAGAAATTGTGGTTGCTTGACCATGACCACAATTTTGTGGGCTTGTGGTTTGTGTAGGTTTGTGTAGGTTTGTGTAGGCTTTTAGCATCAAGTGTCGGGGCATGCCGTGGTCAAGATTGGCTGTGACACATGCTATATGCAAAGACTGGTGGTTGTGGTCTTGTGACTTGTGAGGCACACAAATTACAGATGCAAGTTGGAAACTTGGAAACTCAGCAACTGTATAATGTAAGATTAGTTAATCCTGCGCTCGAAGTTTTGTGTTAGATTTCTTCCTCTTGGATATCCTGCAGGTTTGTTTGCAGCGATTTTCTGGTAATTTGTTTGATCAGAATATTACCAAGTACCAACGACATTGGAAATAAGAAAACATGTCTTAATTAGCATGTTAGTGTTGTTTTTAAAATAAGAACCAGTTTCCCACCAGATTAATATTGTTTTAATTTTTAATGGCAAGGAATCTAAACAAACAAGATACAACAAAGGCTTAATTAGATAGAAAGAGCATATTCAGCTCTGCAGAAGATTCACTGATGGATTTTTGAGAATATTTTCTCAGAGAATATAAGCCTTTTTACTGTTGTAGGCATCAACTGCTTTCGTTTATGAGTCTTTCTAGTGTGCTCTGGGGTAATATTTGATGAGTAGATTTTATATTATATATTTATCCCTATTCTTTGTATATTTTGGTTAATATTTTGGAAGAATTTTGATACTTTGAATTGTATTTTCAATATAGGACTTTCAACTTCATCTGGAGCAAAACATACTCAAATGGACGAATTTTGGAGTAATTTCAGTTGGAGGACGCTCGTGAGTCGCTGAGCGTGATCATATCAAAATATCAGATTTTTCCGCCAAGTAGTTATTTTCTGGCAACAAAATAAAAGAGCAGTGCGCGGTGCTGGAAAGTCACGTTTTTAGGTTTTAATTGCGTTTTTGGAGCCCAAGACGACCTCGGATGGATTTGTTTCCTTCTGGAGATGTGTTCAGAATGTTCTTATCTTTAAAACAAGCTATCTTGGGCCGGATTTGGAGGAGATTTGAGGCTAAAACGTGGCTGGACAGTTTATGTGTAGATTCTCCTAGATTAATTAGGAATCTATTTTCTAAGTTATTTTATTATTATTTAGTTTCCTAGTTGGAACGAAAGACTTTTATTTAGGGTTTGTGCGATGGCATAGCAGTATATATTGCTTTTGCTGTTCAGAATTGTAAGAAGATGCTTATTCTTATTTAACTTTAGGGTTCTTGGAGACTCTCTATCTTAAGGTGTTTTCATTCCTTTTCTTAATAATATTTTCTATGATTTCAATTATGAATATGCGTAACTAATTTCCATTAGCTAGGGCGAAACCTTAAGTGACACATCCCGACCCGGATGTACACGTGGACACCCAAAAGTCGAGTGTGCTGGCCGACACCACGTAGGGTGACGAAAGCCAATTTGAAAGAAATAAGAATTTATCTGAATAATTTAAGATCAATGTGTACACAAATGTACGGGCGGAAGAATTTAACCAAATACAAGTACATGGTACAGAATACGAAGTATTACAATACCAAGAAATTTAAACCTTCGTCATACCACCGCCTCGAACGTAGACAGCATCCAGCCACTAAACCTGGAGGGGCGCAAAAACAGAAAGGTGAGTGGGCCAATAATAGTCATTTTTGTAAAAACCTTTGTTTTCTGAAAATAGTAACCCCTCGCCGTCAAAATCAAGTAGTTGGTTTGAAAACCGTTTCAGAAAACGTACCATATAGTAGGTAGAAAAATCGAGGTAAGTACGGAAATATACTTACCGTCCGAAACGGGCGGAAAGCTACCGTTCGGCACACAATACTTTATCAAAAAGTTCATAAAATAAGATCTTACGGGAAACCCGTAAGTCGACTGAAAACTTCCGTGGTATCAGTGAAAACCAGTGGCAACATCACCACATAAAACTATAAAATAAACGCTCATATACACAATCACGTGAAGCTGGCGCATCTGCGCATCACAACAAGTTCGAGTCGCCCATACGACCTAGAACAGGCTGGCACCTACTATGGATTCATAGTGAGCGTTGGTATTTTAAAGCAGACTAAGCATTAGGAGCAAAACCCTATCTATTGCATCGTCATACTTGCTTGGCGTTGCATGCGCGTAGCCGGGGAAGTAGCTTCACCAGGCAGCACGACCCAGCGGCGCACATGTCGCCCTTGCTTACCCGGCCGCGCGTCGCCACGCACCGGCCTTGGCCTTCCAGCACGCGTAATAAGCCACGGCAGCTAGCGCGTGTCACCTTGGCAACCCCACTTTTACCACTTGTTGTCCATATGGTTGGCATCAATACCCAGCGCTTTGTAGCGTAAATGAATTAAAGATGTGAATATACCTTTTAGACGGAATGTTAAGCGCGTTAAAGAATATTCCATTCTCAGGTGTAGGAATATTCCGTCTCCTTCTTCCTGCGCTTGATCATGGAGCAGCATGCATACTTGTAAATCTGGATTGGCGAAGGTAAAGTCATCTCTTGGGTGTAATGCAACTTTAAAAATTCATGTCTTAGTTAACTTTGTGTACAAAATTGAGCGTCGCAGCTATATCAAATTGAAGGTATTGAGGTAGAATATTTCATACCAATTTGAGGCGGGAAAGTGGAATGACTGAGAATTGGCCAAAGCTTTAGAATACTAATTAGTTCTCCTTCAAAAATGCACCAAATTGGGCGGACTGCTTTATATCGATTTGAACCCTGCTCGATCCAATAAAACCAATGGTAATGGTCTCGAGGCTTACCGCCAGTGCATATTGTCCGAAGGAAGCTCGATGAAGCAGTTTGCCTGTCAGATTCAGAAGCGTCGGTTTGAGCGATGGGTTGAGTTTGAAGATTCACAAATCGCAGCCTCGTCGAATGGCCAGGCGATGCGATGTTATGGATTTTAAACGCGATTAAGCCTGATTTTATGATTCGGTATCGAGGTTAGGTTTGATGCGTTTTGGCTTAGAAGAGAAAATGGGAAAGGGGAGAGAGAGAGAGAGAATAGCGTGCGGGGATATGGGGAGGGGTTGGCTGGCTGTGCGGCCGACAAAAACCTAATTCCCATACACGGGTAGTAAATTACCAAATTGCCTTTACACTTTAAGGACTGCGTAGTCGTTTGTTTGAACTCGAATTGAGTTCGCTTCCGCCACGCGTTCGTGTTGGCAGGCACATCAAGAATATGTAAAACAGAATTTTACAGAGTAAATCACGAACAGAAGTCAACAAGAGTCAACATTGACCCACTTTAGGGAGTATTTTGGTAATTTCACATAAATTTTACAGAATGAGTTGTAACAATATTTCCTAAATAAAATAAGGTAGGGTAATTTCCTTTCTAACATAACCTCCAATAGGCTTTAATTAGGTATTCCACGGATGCCATATCCAGGAATACCAAGAATACTCTGAAAGTAATACCAAAGTTACTTAAAATACTAAAAAATAGAGTCATATACTAGTGAACCAAGAAATACGATATAAAATGTAAAACTCAAGGTTCACGGAATATAAATATAAAAAACGAGTTCCTTTGAGCATAAGTATAAATCACATTTTAAAAGTATAGGCATAAAAATACTAAGTTCACTAACATAATATGTTAAATATACTTAAAAGCATAGGCGTAGTCTAATATAAATTTCAACACATATAAAATATTTAATTTAATGAGAAGGGGCCCACTCACATATACCGATGCAGAAGTAGTCCAAAGTGCGTCTTACATTGCTCCTGGGTCATAAACCTATTTTAGAGTACCCATGCATTAATAAAGTAGTGAAAATACGAAGAAAACGTGATTGGAAGCTTAAGCAGATTCTGGGTGGAAAACATCCTACCGCCGCGTGGGCCGCC
Organism: Gillenia trifoliata; assembly: GCA_018257905.1. Classification (NCBI taxonomy): domain Eukaryota; kingdom Viridiplantae; phylum Streptophyta; class Magnoliopsida; order Rosales; family Rosaceae; genus Gillenia; species Gillenia trifoliata. The sequence continues at coordinate 14,875,744 of CM031080.1, read as the reverse complement.
ATAGCTACGCCACGTCTTGTAGTCCACGTGCCCATACAGCGCTTCCGGTGAAGTCCACCACAACCTTTTGTCGCGACGATCGCGATGTGCGATGCACGGTGTGGCAGTTGAAGTTAAAATATTCTAATGGCCTTAGAATATTCCATTAGTAGCGTTAAAACGCGGACGGAAAATACCTTGCGGTCTTCCTATCCAACCAGGTTTGGACGGGTTGATAGCGTCATCACCGGTTCATTGCGTCGACTTCATGCGGTGGCGCAATTGCTACTTCGCCAGTAAATCGTGCATTGTGTGGGGTTTCAGGAAACCTACAATTCGTCACAAAACCTTCAAATCTCAACCATTTTCCACGGTGAGTGTCAAATTAGTGGGAGTGAGAGGAATAAAGATTTTTACCCATTTGGAGGCGATCTCTGGCGGAGGTGGTAGGAATTTGAAGAAAAAATCCACCGTAAAATGGTAGGCTCTAATCGTCGATTCGATCGATTTAGCCATGCAAGGCACAGTGGACTTTCTACTATGGACCTCGAGAATTGAATGGTGACCAAAGCGAGGAAAGTAGGGTCGATAACAGAAACTCGCCGAAGGTTCTGGGAAACCCGGGGTTTCAGTTAGGGCGGTTTTCTCAGTGCAAAGGAGCGGTTTGGGTGGCTAATGATGTCTCGGTTAGCTCTTTGAGTGGTGGCGGGTTGGCTCGGGGAGAGGAAGCCATGGGAAAAGGAAGGAGGATTTGTGTTTGCGAGAGAGAGTGAGGGAGATACGAGTCACGGCCCGAGAGAGAGAGATAGGGGTCGGTGACAGAAGGAGGCAGTGATGGGGTGAGCCTGAGTTCACTGGGTTCGAGCCCCGAGCCCAATTGGCTTTCAATCCAGTGCGGAGCGTCGAAGGTGCGTCCCATAAAATTTTCATTCGAACTCGAATGACATCACATCAGCGTCCTGGCGTTAAATTGCTCGGCGAAACGCAACAAAGAAAACACAAAAGGAAGAAGGGTCGTCACGATTACGACGCAAAGAATCAGCAAAGGTCAACCAGGATCATTTTAGTCATTTTCCACTTAAAGGGAATAAAATATTGATATTTTAGGCGGAATGTAACATTATCTGTGTACCTTCATCACAAAGTAATTGTATTTATTTACCTATATCATAGTTTGTTTTTTTTCGTTTTTGTAATCTACCTTTATCAAGAATGAATACTGTATTTAGATATTTATCACAATGGATTTTTGTTGTTGATAAACTATCATGATTTTTTTTGAGATAATGGATCAAAATTAAAGGCATTTTAAAGATTAAAAATTTGGATAAGTAGAAGAAATTTAAATATGTATTTAATTTTAATTATAAAAAGAGGCATATTGGGCATAAAAAGATCAATTGAACCTAAACTGGTAAAGAACATGGAACTGGACTCAATTCGAAAGTAGCTGGATTTTTGGACCTTAATCTAAATGCCTAATAAACAATCACATCTCAAAGCTCTTAGAATATTGAAGCAAATGACCATTTTACCATAAGATATTCGTGTTAATTCGACAGATAGGCTAAGTATTTTTGACAAAATCAATTGAGGTTTACTACTTTAGAATTATAATAGATTGAGAGTTTGATTTTTCAGTGTATTAAGAAAAAAATTCTAATTATAAGTCTTTAACTTTAACTACATATGGTATGTCCTTATTTATCTATTGTCGATGACTCTGTATCAAAGTTTTTATTAAATATTATTTTTGGCTTCCAGCATGTCAGTGATGCCATGTGAGGTGTCTAAGCTTGGAGGGATATTCCGAGTTCTTAAATTACTATAGATTATCTGTTATAATCGATCGGCTCAGTCCTTTTTGTCTTCCTAGAAGACGATTATGTTGATTCACTTGTTCTTGTAAGTTGGTTTAGTTTCAGTTTGTGATGGGCAATGTAAGTATTCGTTTACACATGTGTAATATACCTTTCATGTAAGAATAAATAATATCTCAAATTATTTTCCAAAGTAAATTAATGCGCTTACCTACAAACTAAAGATCTTGATTCCTTCAAGGAAAAAAACTAAAGATTTGGATCTTCTACTTATTTTAGTAGATAATTATTTTTGTAATGTTTATAGTTTTTATCGTAATATATGCTAATCTTAATTATATTTGTAAATCTTTATATTAATTGAAAATTATTAACTTTCTAAATTATTCCAAAAACATATTTTGAGAGATATAAACACGGTATTAGCTCATAGAATTTTTTATCTTTTAAAAAACATTCACCATAAAACCAATTGACAATGTATGGAGTAGCTCAGCCTCTTATAGCTCTTGCAAGGTTTCTCTTTTCACGAATGTAAGACTCTTTTACCTTCTACATTCTCACCACTGACTCTTCACCTTATGACAAATTTTAAAGAAAAATCAACAGCGTGGGCGAAAGCCTTGGAGGTGGATGGCGTGGAACCGCGGCACATGGTCATTGATTGCCCGTGGTACGGCTTCAACACGTCTGTGAAGAATATGGGAAGTAAGCTCGTACTCTTATAATTTCTTTACAAAATTTATCCTTTCACCAATGTGTGACTCTTATATTTTATTGAATTAGAAAAAAACATATTATTACATAAAACATAAATAGAAGCATCCATATTTACATTGTAATACAGCCCCATGGGATTTATTAGCATCGATTTGTTCACGCGTATTCGTAATTATAATTACATAGTCTAGGCGATTGATGCTAACATTTTTCTCTATATACTAAATATACATTAGTTGAGGTGTAAAGCAGGCCTAAAAGAAAGACAGCCACAATAAGGAAGCATGTATGTTTACAGCTCAAGATGACGGTAAAGAGAGTTGGGAATATGAAGTGTAGGATGACCAGTGGGAACATTACATCATAAGAGGAGAATGTTTAATAAAAGCGAGTTCTGAAATCAGCGTCACGCGTAGCGTTTACATTAAATATCCGTTGTTATGTACAAATTTTTGCAATATAATAATATTTTATTGAATCGAAGCGTTTTATAACAGTGAGCATTTATTTTATTCAAATTGATGTTTTACAATAACTGAGAAGAGGTCGCCTCACCAAGAAACGACCTTACAATCAAAGTTGTAATCGTACCCTGGTCCTCCACGTGTCGGCACGATACCGAGTATGGTTATCACAAGGCTCTGAAATAGTAGCACGTGTGTTCGTATACATGCCCACTGTCTATAGTACTAGGGCTAGAGGAGCATGGAAAAAGGAGTCACAGAAAAGGAGATGATATGGGCTTATGGTTTTACCAATTGAAGAGCGCGAATCTAGTAGGGGCCAGGCGGCTGGAAACACCAGCGGCTTGTCAATATATCATCTGGTGAGCTCAAACCCCCATATGAACGCAGTTCAATATCGAATTGAAGCTTTAGTGATGCGTCTTGTTGAATGATTTAAGATTTATTTGAAGCGTGCAGTGTGGGCCGAATTGTCGTGCGTCTGAATTGAATATCATGTATTGAAGAATTTTCCTTGATATCACAAGAAATCAAAGGGAATCGCATTCCAGAAACAAGAGCTCGTACCATACATTTCCAAATGGCTTGTCCATGTCAATTGTCATGCATTCATACCTATATCAATGTTGTTATATTATTCAGGAGATTTTTAGTATATTTAGAGTGAGTACATATATATATATAGAATATTTGGTCGTTAGATTATAGTTAAATTCTTAATTATTAATTATATTCTTAAATTTAGCTCGCATTAAAACATGTATTTCAAGTTCTGATGATTATTGTAAAAATTTTAACGATCTGTAACATGAATCACGGTCTCATAATATATAAGACTATATATGACTATAAGTATTGGTGAAAGATATTACTCTCAAACGTATGGGGAAGCGTATAGTCAACACAGTATATAAGCTTTGCATGCACATTTGTACTGATCACTTAATTTGCATGGACCACCACGTAACAAAATCTCTTTGTCTACCACTCATTATTTTTGGGTAGCTAGGTCTGAAAGCTAGTTGGATATAGATGATCAAAACCCAGGGCCAGGTAGACAATTCCAACTTTTTCTCTTGGAGCATTGACCCGGTGATCAGGTTAACTGCATCGATCGACATTATTTTTCTGTGTACTCTCCAAGGATTTAACGTCTAACGCCCCAATGAGGGTCTCGACAGTTCCTACTATCCACTCTCTCCTGCGCAGATAAAAAGTCTCTGAGACTGGAGAGGTCTATTTCAGTAGGTCAGAGACAAGTCTTTCAAAAGTCTCTGTATAAATCACGCACGCACGCATATAGTGCGGGCGGTTTGTCTCTGTGCATGTCTGATGTCTCCACCCTCTTCATAACACATCATTATTACATTAATATTTCAGAAAAAGAAGATTCCACAGTGATAGAGCTATGTATATACAAACCTTATATCTTTTTCTCCCCTAAATTAGAATATATGCATGTGTACATGAAATACGGGACAGTTTCTCCCTAGTTAATCCGAATAATACATTTAAAACACAGAATATGTTTGGTGATAGCTTTGTAAGGGCGCAAGATTCTTGGCCAAATATATATAGTTAAAAAATCAAACTGTAAAATTTTAGAAGTAGAGACTAAATGAACTCACTGGTTATAAGTAAATGATTTACAAATGACTTCTTTCGAGTAGTCGTTTTCCTACTCATTTTCCTTCATCTAATTTTGTAGTTCATTTGTAACTCTATTTAGCTTGAATCTCTTAGTCCTTGCAAATCTCATCAAGCATAGAATTAATGAATTGTTCATATTTATAATTTGATAATATGAAAAATTTTATATTGTCCTGCTATCTGATAGGAAGTTGTACATGCATAATATGCGTATTGATAGTAAGAGGTGTTCTAATGCATTCTTAAAAAGAGATACATATTTCAAAAGCATTGAACGAGTAATTGAAGATATGTCTTAAAAATTTTTTTTTTTTTATTACAAGTGATATTACTACTTTAAGGTAAAAAAGAGAGAGAGTTTGAGCGAAGCGATGGTGAAGAACATAATGACCATGTCCATCAAGTCAATCCATTGCCCGGCAAGCCTCATTTGATATATAATCAACCTTTGGCCGTATAATTTCAAATATATATTCTTAAGAATATCCCACTATTTAGAGTATCATTCTCACTGTCAAAAGAAAAGGTCCATTGTCATGCCTCCATATGGAACGATCATTTGCTTCAACTAGATGCGGTTGAGATGCAAAGGAAGGGAAGTACGAAAACCTTCACAAATTGTACACCTGTAAATAAAACCAATCAGAAACTTGTTCATCTTTGGGGTTTGGCTTTAAGTAATCATATAATAATTATGTGATTTTGATAAATTGACCCCCGTGGTGAGTTTGACCATGACTTGGTAAAAGTTGTTTGTTCCGCACGCTATTATTCGTTTCCCTGCAAGCAAGGTAGCATCAGTGCTTTAATCAGCACCATTAAACGATTAGGAAACAAAATAATAAAGTGACCTATACAGTTATTTTCATTTTTCCTCAAATAAATATCATTATATGGAGTACCATATAAAAGAATCTTCCTATTCAAAGTGGTCTCTTGTGTCCCTTGACCAAATTCATGTGCATTTCTTTGGCAGTTCATAAAAATCTTTTTCTTTTGCACAGATTCCTGGTTGGGTGGTCCTGTTTAAGTCATTCAGTCTGGATTTGTTATAGTTGGAAAGCGGGCGGGCAAAATAGCCGTTCGGTGGTTGATAGTGGAGCAAGGGCTCGATAAAACATGGACAAAGACATCAATAATCATCCAAAACAATTTGCTTTTTTATATATTTAATTTTATTTGTTATAAGCATTTTTTATGTCTTTCGAATGGATTATGATTATTTTGAAGTGTTTAAAATAGCGAAAGCGTTTTTAATGAAAACACTTTTGATGAAAGTGTTTTGAAGCTAATTTTAATAAAAATACAAATAAATGCGAAAACAACTTAAAGTCTTGCTTGCGAAAACCTCTGTAAGCCAAATGTTTTTGAAACTAAGTCACTACAAACATTTTTCGGTTATTTTAAAGTAATTTCAAGCAGGCCATTAATCGGCTAAATTTGAACATGGCGGTGTAAAAGTTAATATTGACCAGAAAACTAAAGAGTGAGAAAGCGGAAAAGAAGAGTGAAATATGCTTACAAATCCTTAATATATTAACAATAATTCCAATTTGATTTTTTTAGTACTCAACTATAATGAAGTTGGCAGCTTAGTTCATCAGGCCAGCTAATAATAGAAATTTCTTGTTCAACTATGCTGGTGGATAGAGTGAAAATCATTGTCTTGAGAATTTTGGAATGCTTAATCATTGTAGCCTACTCCATCATTTTGACCATTCTTTGTTTTTGTTGATAGTTGATACTACACTGACATTTTCTGGACCATTCTTTCCAAGTTTTGTTCCTTAATTAGAAACGTCAATATATATATATATATATAAAATTACTTAAGTTACAAATTCTTATATTATTGGTCCCCAGCTCTGTTAGCCTAATTGTCAGAAGTTAATTTATTTTACAACATAGAAGTCCATTGTTCCATTTTTGCTTGCATGGGTCGTAGTATTGATGACAAATATATGAGATAATTGAAGCGATGATCTGCGAGCTTTAGTCGATTGGAGTTTTAGTCCATAATTAAAAATGCAGTGATGTGGTCCCTAAACTTATTGAGTTAACTTGACAATTTGAAAAATAAAAAAAGACAATAGTGTTGAACTTTGTAACTTTAGGATAGTAAAATGTCAAAATTTTAAATATATGGATCAAACTGTTATATGACCCAAACAATATGGATCAAACTGTTACTTTTATTTTTGACAAAATGAGATGATAATTAAACTTCTAGACTTATTTAAATTACACATAAATAAAAATTCAAACGTGAGTGTTTGTAACTTACTCATGTTTGCATTTTACTTATGCTTACTTACCTATAACTTGATATGTAATGCTTCACATGCCCTATGTTTTATTTATTTGCAATGGAAAACAACAAACACAATTATTTGTACCCAGTGATGAACTCTAATAAACCACTACTTTTCCTTGAATAAAAGAAACGAAAAGAAGAACACAATTATTTGCCAATTTCTAGAACTAGTTTAATTACTTTCGTGTATGACATATTGAATAAAGTCGGAATCATTTAAAATAGCGGACCATATGCAAGTCTGACCATATCTTGATGAAATATGTAAATCCAAAGCCATAGGACCCATTTATGTCTAACGTTTGAGATATTTTATTTTCCTAGAATATATGTTTTCCAATGACATTCGTAGAATCTCAATTTTTATGTACATTTGGTAACTATGATTATAAGAAGATGAAATGCGTTTAGGGATGCGAGTAGTGCCCCTCTAAACTACTCCCCATGCGTATATACTTCACTCTTATTCGGCAGCTCAGAACCAAACTCGTAACGCCAGACCAAAACACATATCACCATAATAAAGAAGACAATTGATTAATCTTTACTTGATTAATTACATTTTACACCTTTAAAATTGGAGGTGATTTTTAAAATATTCTGAGTTTTAAATTTTCTCAAATTGCCCCTAAGGTTTTGAAATTGTATCAATTTACATCTTTGATCTAATAAATTATTTAATTTTCATTAAATTGATGACATAGTGAGTATGAAATCGTAGCCCAGTTAACATGTAAGTCATATTTGTACCATATAGCCTAAAAAACTTATCAATTTAATAGATAATTAGACATTCAAATATAATAGATAATTAGACATTCAAATATACAAAAGGTGTAAATTGATACAATTTCCAAACTCTAAGAGGTAATGTAAGAATTGAAACCTTATAGCCCAATTTAAAAATCACAGCAAATCTTAAAAGGTGTAAAATGTAATTAACCTAAGATATAAGTACCTTACTAAAAACAATTAATTAAGTCAACTATATCCCTTTCATCCCAATACGAAAAGAAAATGTATCGCTTTCATGCATAATCCTTTTTATTATTAAAAAAAAAAAAAACTTTTTATTATATGCAAGTGATGTGATTAGAAGGGAGTAGCTTTGGGTAGTAGCCAATGTCCTATTATTCTCACTTATCAGTGAAAAAAACTCAGCCCTCACCATAAAAACTACTACTAACTACTTTATGATAAACTTTATAGAGTGACATAGATCATTCTTAAATGGTTGATATTAATAATACCGACTTAAGCATCTCTAACAAAGTCTTCAAACCCATTTCAACTAAATGTGTATATGATTACGTTAGCAAAATAGTCTCAGAGACTCCATAAATTGGCATTTCTTCAAGTTTGAGAGCTTTAAAAATTTAGAGACCTCCCCTCTTACTCTCGACTTAATTCTTTTCTATTAGAAAAATCAAATATTGGGCCACACTGGAAAAAGGCAAAAGATTATAAAAATATATAATGAATAAAGAAAAAGGAGAATAAAATAATTAAATTTGAAGATTTTGTTGGAGAAAAATTTTCCAAGTAACAAATTTACTATTCAAATTGCCATATAGGTCGACAAAGTGGAATTTGAAGAGTGAAGTTCAAAAGCTCTAATGGACATATATTAACCACTTATTTCTATTGTTGAATTTTATCACAAAAGACATCGGTGATATTAGGGGTGGAAACTAGCATATATTAATTGTGTTAATTTGTCATATTCGATGTGGGATCTATTCTCAACACACTCTCTCTCACATTAGCGCCACAAGGAGCACAAGGGAAACCAATCACATGCTGAGAACTTGTCGAAATCGTTATATCGGGAGTTAACGCCAATCTTTTAGAAGCTCAGTTGGTCAATATTTAGTTCTAGACACGTAATCTTGAGCCCGGTTGTTCGGTCAATGCCGCCCAAGTGGGCTAGAGCAAGCTTTTTAAAAGCGACTTAAGAAAGTAGGTCGAGCCGCGATAACTTTCGGGCTGGGCGTGTCGAGAGAGAATAACGTGCTTTGATCTGTGATAAAAACTTTTTGTAAATTACGGCGTAGTCACCACCAACATCGCTAATATTATACGATTTATAGCATGTTACAGGTGTTGGATTTCTCGTAAGAAAACTCGTTGATAATATGGTGGAAACTCTCATATATATCAATTGTGTTTTAATTTGTCATATGTTCGATTGTGAGATCATATTCTTGTTGGAATTTATTATAAAGGCATCGTTGATATTTGGGTGGAAACTCTCATACTGTGGTATATTTTAATTTTATCATATATGCGATGTGAGGTCGTATTCTCTCACGTGGCTTTAATGTTATTAACGCAAAGGATGGGATTTTAGTTAATTAGTACTTAGCAGTAATAATATTGGAATCTTTGTTGGAGGCACAGGGTTTAGGCTCAGATCGATCTCCTTTTCTCTTTTAAGATACCGCATTTAACCAATCAAATATCAAGTTTTTTCCTTTCCATCTTTTTGCTTCTTCATCAAAATACTAGTATAATGTGTGGAACTTTTTTCACATGGAAGTCCGCATCATATTTAGGTGTAAAACAACAAACATTTAGGTTAATTTTAAGCTCTTCATCTTTACCCCTAACCAGTCTCCTAACTTGAATGATGACTGATGACACCCTCATAGAATCAGATAGGTAGAAGAAGAAGAGAAGTAGACTTTTATCTTCTCCTACTTTAAATTGAGACAGATTGCTTCTCTTTTTCTTTTTCTTTTTCTGTTAAGAGAACTAAAAGTATTGATGTTACTTCTTACAGAATCTTTTTTGGTACAATTCTTGGGGCTCTCTTCAATAGTTTCCCCTTACCTCAAAAGGCTACGTAAAAAGCATAACATTGGCAGTCACTAATTTACTAATCAAATATGTTTACCAAATCATGTACACTAAACATCTCATATATTAAAAAGAATAATTCTCCCACTTTAATACCTTCAAGTAATGCTCGTGAGGTCGCACTTTGCCTTAATTTTTTCGTCTTACTTTCATACCTAAGTTTGATTTATGTACCGCTTTCCTTATACTGATAGCATTTCCGTCGAATGCTCGTAGCGTGATGTGACATACCTTTGGCCCATTAAATTTTCATGTATAGGCAAAGCTGGGTTGGATCTACAATAAAAAATCGACACATAGCGCTAACCATTCTTTGTTGATTAGGTATTTAATCCAAAAATAAAAGGAATGTTTCACTAAATAAAAACTAAAATAAAATAAAAGCAACACATTCCCCACTTGCTACAACCTCCACCCTCCAATCAATCATTGATCACCCTCTCTTCTCTCCATTTTCTCTTCTCTTCTGCCTTTCTTCTCTCGATGAAGCACCGATCGTATACCAAGTGGCCCACGTTCGCGAGAATGAGATGTGTTGACAACCTAGTCGTAAACAAGATATTTTGATCTTGGACTTATCCAGTGCCTGGCTTCATTCTTTGGCTTTGGATCGTGCCATCACAGAGAGGATGAAGGAGAGAGAGATAGGGAAAATAAAGAGACGCTTCGATAGAATGGGCTACTTCACCAACTCGACTTCGAGATTTTATGATCGACAAGATGGAGCGAGAAGAAAGTGCCGGTTCTTGGTAGCGATGGATGAATGCGAGGATCGTCATTTCGGAATTTTGGACATTGTTGGTAGAAAGAGAGGAAAGATTGAAGGGCTCATAGGCGGAGAAAGAGTAAGAGATTAAAAGGCTCATTAGGCTTGAAGATGGTAGTTGAAGAGGGAGAGATGTTTTATTTTATTGCTGTGTTTTCATTAGTTAATTGTTTTAATATTTATTTAATTTTCATCCTCCACGGGAAACAAATTTGGTGGTAAGTTCGCGTGCGTTATCCCGATTAATGTTCATTTGGGGATATCTTATGATATGAAAGTGGCACAAAAATCAAATTTTGGGTAGCAAGTGAAGGCGAAAAACTAAGAATAACAAAGTGCGAATTTGCGATGCTTGAGGAAGGTAAGTATAGTGAAATTATCCTAATTAAAAATAGATTTACCCACTTAGTACACTACGGTCTAGTGGTATTCCTCTTCACTTGTGAAGTGAGAGGTCTTAGATTTGATTCTTGCATAAGGTGAATTCCGAACTAAATTATTATGGCTGGCCATTTGTGAGACTTAATCGACTCCTCTGTTTAACTAGTGTAGATAATATCGTATGCATTAAAAAACTAGAAATAATCAAATTTTATGATGAGTTTTGAAAAAATTTGTGTCTAATTAGCATGCACTATATTGCAAAATGGTGGGATCTCAAAGGACTATAGGTTGAAAACATAACATAAAAACTCGAAAAGAATATTAGATAAGCCCTACTTGTACTTATTTATGAATTATTCACTGATAGTTAGCAGTGTAATTCTAAAATGTTAGTACACAAATGAAGAATTACATTAGAATTGGATAAAATACGATTTGATTTAAACTTTTTTGCTTGAAAAACTAAAATCTTAGATCTTTCTTTTGTTATGCTCAAATACAGATATCAATGTATTATGCAACACATGCATGTATCATTGCGCGTACTCATGGTGTATATGGCGCATCTACTCCCACATTATAATATACAAATTAATAACACAACACATGACAATCTATAGCCCCCTTAATTATTTATTTGGCCCAACTCGTTTGATCTTGATCGTATTCCTTAAATAACATACATCAGGAGAAGTTTCGTTAGTTAGACCAAAATTAGGAAAACCAATTCAGTTCATTTTTGAAATCGTTTATATTTAAAAACACCTCTGAAAATAAAAGTTTCGTAGAATATTTTTTAGTGACAACACTTGTGGTTTTCTTATAAGGAAAAAGAAAGGAATGAGAATTTATATCATTCTTAATTGGGTCCAAAATCACCTTTTTTTTATCTTACGACTTTATAGTTTTCTTATTTATTTTTTTTAGAATATAAGAATGTCTTTGCCAAAGCATTGTTGTGAACTAATTCTCTTATCATCTGTATGAAATCTTAGCATGCGTGTTAGCGTATTTTTGTCCCCTAAGTCAAATAGAGCAGCAGAAACAAAGCCAATGACCCCAGGTATTCATTTGTAGTAGTTCAAACTGGGTTAAGAAATTTCAAACATTTGCTCGCCTTTTTACTAGACTAACCCATTAAAGTCGATGGCTTAGTTTTATCTTATTCTCAACAGGAGTATATTCTAAAGGGTTTCTTTCTTCTTTTGGTAAGGAAGTAAGTAAAGGAGTTTTGTAGCTGGTCAAAGTGTAACTCAGCATGTAACTGGAAGTAAGAAATCTGCCTCGTTATTTTAAACAACAATACATGCAATACATAATTTTGAAAAGTGCTATAACTAACAAAAACATATTTATATAATATAAAAGAAAATCTATACATAATATGATAATAAAAGTGAATGCAATTTGACCCTCTTCTATAGTATAGTAGTATAATATTACTAAAGTTTTTTATTAAAGAATCATAACAGCTAAAAACTATAATGGTAATAAGCTTGTCTAATATAGATGGGTCTAAATTATATAGAAATTTCTTATGTTAAAAAATATGTACAAATATATCAATATTTTGTGTGTACAAAATAGAAATACTGGTATGAAAATATGAAAAATAATTTGTCTCTCCTCGATAGCATAAACATCACACCAAGCAGACGCACAAAGCCAGATGGCTCCTCTTTATAGTTGCTGACCTTCTGTACCCTCACTCATGCATAAGCAAACTCTCCACACCTTTTACCATTTAAAGCCCCCCATCTTATCTCTCCTCCGTTTCTCACCCAACCCAAACTCCTCCAGCTTACAAACCCTCTTCTTCTTCTGGGTTCTTATCTCTCTCTCTCTCTCTCTAGACTTTCTTTCTCTCTCTAAAAATACTATCTATTAGCTATGGTACGGTTCTGTCACGACCAGCTGCATTAGACTTCATTTTCCTGACCTAATCAAAACATGGGGAAGCCCACCAGCTTGTTCCTTGGCATCCCAGTCGTCGACCTCTCAAACTGAAAGCAAAGCACCTCCGTAGTCAGACCTGTGAGGGGAGTACGGCATGTTCAAAGGTGATCAGCATGGAGTCATTGGACTTCATGGCCACTGGAAGCCCAAGCTCTCAAATTTTTCCAACTGCCCCCAGTCGGAGAAGGACAAGGCAGGGCCCGCCGACCCTTTGGCTGCGGCAGCAAGAGAATTGGTCCAAACGGCGACGTGGGTTGGGATCAGATATATCCTCCTCAACACCAATCCTGATATCATCTCTCACAGTCCTCTTCATTTTCAAGGAAAACCCCTGAAATTTTCCGGTAAAAATTCTTACAAAAACTTGGTACTCTGTTCTTCTCTGTTTTTATTTATTTTCAATTTTTCAAGCGTTACTGGAGAGAGCGCAGAACCTCGGGTGACTTTTAATCGTCTGCTTTACAATGAAACAAAAAAATAAACTAAGTGTAGTAACGCTCATCTTTTGGTCTCACTGCGCTCGTTTCAAATTCGTTACTCTGGCTTAATTTACTTTCTTTATTCAGTGATGCATTGGAAGATTATATTACAGCAGTGAAGACATGACTTTTGAAGTGCTGGAAATGATGGCTGATGGGGCGCAGGATTGAAGCAAAGGGAATGTGCTGAGCAAGCTCTTGAGAGATGAGAAGAGTGACTCATCATTTCAGGCTAACTACTATCCGCCATGCCCAGAGCTTCGCGCATTGAGTGGACGAAATTTGATAGGGTTTAGGAGCACACAGACCCACAGATCATTTCTGTCCTGAAATCAACAACACATCAGGCCTGCAGATCAGTCTCAAGGATGGGACTTGGAGTTGCAGTCGCACCTGATCAGACTGCTTTTTTATCAATGTTGGTGATTGCTTGCAGGTGCCCATATATATAATATATATTATGATTTTTTCTTTTTATTAGTTGGTGGCACGGTGAAGTCAACCTAACTTCTAGCAGAGCCTTGCATTGCCTCTTCATTTTCTCTTCCACAGCACTCTCTCACAACATATGCAACATCCAGCCATCACTTCCTCTTCTGTTTTGGTGATAAAAATATTGATTAACCCTAAAGTTTAATTTCACACTCTTGTTTTTGGGAGGGTGATAAAAAATCTTATTGCTGTTGAGTAGGCCGTGAAGATATTTTGATGGCCCACGACTATGCTATTTTTTGCAGTGAAAAGTAAATAAACTTACTGGTTTTTTGCCTAACTAGGAGTGGGATTGCCCAGTGCAGGTGTTGACTAATGGGAGGTTTAAGAGTGTGAGGCTATAGGGTGCTGGCCACAAAAAAGTTCCAAGGATGTCAATGATCTACTTTGGAGGGCCTTTGGTGAGAAGATAGCACCTCTGCCGTCACTATTGGCAGAAGGAAGAAAGCTTAGTACAAGGAGTTCACGTGGAGTGAATACAAAAGTCTTAGCTTACCAGGTCAAGGCTGGCTGATTACAGGCTAGGACTCTTTGAGAAGTCTGCTCCTGTTATATTTGTCCAATTCCCAATTTTAGTAACCAATATATTAGGGTTTTGTCTAAGCTCAGGGCGTAGGTGTGAAATGTTGACTCCCAATCACTCATGTTTTTTTGCCATAGATGGCAAATGAATCAGGATGTCATTGAGCGACCATCTTCTTTTATTTTATTTTATTTTTCTTCTGTTCCTTTTTCTTTTTAACTTGTTTTGTTTCCCTTTAGTTCTTTGTTTGCATGTAACAACAACCAACCTTCCACCATTAATGCGAGTTTATCATCTTCGCATCTTCCATGTTCATGTCGTCCGTTAGGTTTCCTGTAAACTTAATCTAGATTTGTGTTACTGTGTCATATTGTGCAGTTAGCTGTTAATATTTGTCTCTATTTTGTTCAGAAGCTATTTTGAATTTGAACTATGCATTTCTGGATAAGAAGAAACGTACTATCTTCAATAATCAACCATTTTTTCTTGTTTCTGAACAATATGATATTTATAGAAGTTATTTAAATAGTACAACACGATTATCACAATAATGTATTTTATTCATAACAGTTTGCCACAATTAGGTATCTAATTCATTTACAAAATATATCATTATCGTTATTCGTATGAGTCGAACCTCTTTCCAAATTAAGCGTTACCATACCACAAATGAAATGCTAATAGTTATTTATAAACTGCCTTCTTTTTCCAAACAACAAAAGAAAATAGAATGCCTTTTCGTCACCATGTTGTTTAAGTGTTTTGGATATACAAGCTGAAAAAGAAGTGTTTATGAGTGTCAACTTTGCCTATTAACTATTCATTTTAGTGGCATTCTCTTTTATTTTGATAAAATAAACATTGAATGATTCTGGTGAAACTACTCGCAGACGAGTGGCCATCTAAAAGGAAATTCTAGGTAAGCTTGTCCCTCACCCTATTATTGTTTTTAGTTTGGCCCAAAACACCCGTCCTGTTTATGCCTGTGGATTCTACTTATATGGCCCCTACAACCTTAAAATACATTTTATTTTTATTATTATTATTGTGTTCATTTTCAATGTACTTATATTTCTCAATCTTAATGACATTTAAAAGCCACTTAATATACACATATATTTGGTAAAATAATAGTTCAAAATTTTGTAGAAGATTACACAACAAATGTCATGAAGTGCTAATAACATTCTTTTTCTATTTCTTTATGGTTTCAAAGTACAATAAAAAGAGTGAGGGGTTTTACATAAGAAATATAGCTGGTGCACCACGGGTGAAGAGTCAATATATTTTTAGTTTCATTTGTTTGTGTATTCTAAAACGTAGTATAATGCCTTATGTTCTGGGTGCGCATAGTGCTGCTTTAGATTCATATTAATTTTCGTTTTTACGTTAAAAAGAGATGCACGTGTGCAACATTTTTAGGCCACAAATGCTTTGTTGGGGTCATATTGTTTGGTTTTGTCGGCAAATGTGAGAGGAGCCTTCAACGAGACGAGTGTCATTTTTCAAAATCATATTTTGGTCCAATAAATCATTTAATACATTGACGCAAATATTATTTATAAATAATAGATTTATGAGATCATGAGATAAAAGCAATATTTAATTTTAAGACCCATTCACACTACATATTTATGCAGGTGGTGGCTCCCAGATCAGTCATTTGGACTCCAAAGTAATGGTTTCCACTATTATGGGAATTAGACTTCTGTTTATTCCATAGTCTATACCAATAATACAGGCTCCGTTCCTTGCTCTGCCTGAGAGGGTCACCACATTATTTTCTTAAGCTATTAATCTGCTCTGAAATACTGGAGTCTTTAAAATTCGTTTTAACAGATATTCGCCTACCGCTTTATATGATTATTACCTGCCGTTAAAAATCAAAAATTAAACCTTATATTTTTGTACTGTGTGAGTATCTATGCTTAAGTGTCAGAAGTTAAACACTTCTACATGCACTAGACCCAATAGTTCAAATGTCTTTTCTTTTTCAATATATAGGAAAGGGAAATCGAAGTAACTCAAATAAATCTAAATACTGGAAAAAAGTTTTTAAATATTATATAAAGTAATGTATTGTTAGTTTGGAGTGTTTATGATTTTTAGCACATTAGAGTTTGGCCAATTTCTCTCATGAATATTGTAATTAGCTAATTTTGCCTCTTGTTAAGTTTTTGAATTTTAGTAAGGCATTATTACTTTTTGTCCGTTTGTAACTTCAAATAGTAGAAAAGGTCATTTTCTCAATCCGCCACATATTCTTTTCTTTTTCCAATCTAAATGTTTACACTCTCTCTCTAAAGCTTTCTTTTACGTGTGCTTGGAGGCGTAATACATTCCAAAGTTGAGCATCCTCCTTCGAAAGCAATCAATAACTTAATTTTTTGCTTCACTTGTGGTGTGAGAAGTTAGCAGATGTAGGATAAAAAATTCGGAAACTTATGATATGAAAAATTGACTAATTATAAGAGTTTTGGTCTAATTAGCACAAAAATTAAAGTTAAGCCAAGAGAAATCGAAGTGGCAAATCACTACAAATTCAGCAGGAAAATTGACCAATACTTTTTAAATTTTAGTACCAAAATTTCCAAAAAATTAAGGGTTAATGCACTCATATATACACAACTTTACAGCAGCAATAATAGACCTAGAAAAATGAATAAAGCTCCGGCTCTTATCTTGCTAATTTCCTTTGTTTCTTTGTTTTTTATCAAAGTGTGCCAGTTGAGCTTTGTCCAAGTGCTTTCAAAAGAGAGCTTTTTAATGGCACGTGCTTTCCTTTGTTGGGACACAAGGTGGAATCAAAAGCTACAGATAGTCCAAGGTTTAAAATATAGTATAACAACACATTTCTTAGTATCTAAGTATGTGACTGTACTTCCATACCAACCCCAAAATACAAACAAAAAAAAAAAAAAAAAACAAATGTGACTATAATAAACTCCCATGCTTAAATATTATGTTATATCAGTGCCATCTAAATGTGGGGAATTCTTGCTGTCATTGATAGTCAAATCATATATTGAGAATATTGGCACATAGCTGTGTCATTTAGTGTCACACAAAACTTTCTCCATGTATTAGCCTCACAGCTACGCGCTTATAGTTAATGTAAAGGAATAGAAGAAGAAAGTTCTTTAGGAAGTCTGATCTCAAATTAATGAATTTACAATACTAACCTTCTATGCAAAGTTAGAAATTTAGATATCTTTTAACTTTTTTGAACACTTAAGCTTGAATTATTGGATAACTCATTTAGATTAAACTTAGGCAGCTGATTTGTGTCAACTCCCAAATCTTAATCAACTCACTAGATAATAACACTTTTTGCTTCAACATATACCACGTTAAATCTGGCAGGTTTCAGAGCTTGTCCAAGTCTTTAATCCTGCAAACTTTTTGATTATTATCGAGGAATGAAAAAGTTGGTGAAGAAATATATAGTGTAATTATAAATAAAGCAACAGATGATTTGACGTTGACATATTGGACACTATATATAATAAATAGTTGTAGAGAAAAGGATGGGTTTTACAAACTGGTCTACGGGGTGGAAAGCCATCTAGGTTTTCTGTATTCAAATTTAATTTATTTATGAAGAGTGTGTGCGGTCACGTGATATTTAACAACATAAGAGATTTTAATGTAAAATCGCGTAAATGACAAGTTTGATACTAATTTATTTTCATTATCCTTTGGTGTAAACATATCTTTGTATCAAAAACAAAAATTACATTAAATTTTTATATTTGCTAATTCTACGTTAACACCGAATAATACCTTGAAGGGGTCATATATTACAGAGTATACTACACCTGATTGAACTACGGGGTTTCGGTATAATAACAAAAGGTAACCATGTGTTTGCAGTAGATCAAAGCAGGCTCCACCAGCTGGATTGATGCATTCATTTTGCGACTTCAAGAACTATTTGGCGAGGCGTCTTACAGCAGGACGTTCGCCATCGTTAAGTATAGCTTCAGCGGCGTAAAGGAAGCAATCTTATGCTGCTGCTGGCCGCACCAAGGGTCCTACCAGATTGAGCCTTGTTTTACCAAGAAATGACATCTCTCATTGTAATAAACATGGCAAGCTCTTTGAGAAGTAGTACTTTATCCAACCCTAACTTAGTCCACATATGAATTGATATGAGCATGGTGAAAAGAAACGTCCCCGGAACTTTTTAAGCCACTTGATTTAAGAGGCGGTGTTTCTCATTACACAGCTGCAGCCAGTCTCGCAGGTTCAAAGGCCTTTGGAAATTGATGCATTTCCTAACCACTTCATCGTGCTTGGCCATCCAACATCTTGTTGAGTTTGCGATGGTCTCTAGATCAGGTAATAGTGCTGTAGTACACAAAGGAGAGCAAACTTCCTGTATTCTCCAATAAACTGATTATGAAGGTTTCTAGATCTTCAGGACTAGACTACTACGGCTTGGATAGCAGCCTCGAGACCAAAGAATGGTAAGGCCCCGCCAGTTGGGAGGGGATGGAATCCAGCATTTGCCATTGGATCCACTGTAGAAAGGAGTCCGATAGTGCATGTTTGTTTTTGTTTCTGAAGATTGATGCCCAAGAATAGGGAAAGCATTAGAAGGAATAAGTTGCCATTGGCTCTGATGTAATGTAGTGTCCAGGAAGTGGGTTCTTGTTTTCGTGGATCATATCGTTGACATCCTCCTCAACTGAAAAATTGATGTATCGACAGCAGCACCTTCAGCCTTTTAGCTTGGACGTCTTGCTCGTATATCAAGCGGACCCGCGCTTCTTCACCTTCAGGCCTGGATTTTCAAAAACTAGTAACCCCTCGTTTGAAAACAAGTATAATTGATAAAATAAGTCATGCCCGTACGCATGATCCTCAAAACACTACCATTTAAAACATTCGGGTACTCCCCGATACATCATTTACTGTATTTGCTCGCTCATATGTAAACACACATGTCCACGGGGCTAAATCCCACAATGAACAAGCTAGGTATAAATAATTACGCTAAGTACTCCAATGACGCGAGTCTAGTGCTAACCACTGTGCACAAATGTGCGTCACACAAGTCCGAGTTGCCTAGTGCAACCTAAGACAGGCTAGTACCTACATGGATCCAATGCTGCGTAGCGGTACTGATAGTGACAGCTCCTAACGTCAAGGCTAGTCCTGGCCACGAGACTGAGTACTATACCTGGGGTGTTATACAACTACTGAGGAGCAACAATATAAAATCATGCATGACAATATAGTACGAGTGTTCTACCTCCAACACACGTAATGAATATGCATCTACGCTAACAATTTAAGAAAGCGTTTAAAAAGCCATACGTATATATATATACTTTATCAAAGAAAGACCCACTCACTCACCTGTAGGTAGCCGGGTCGAAGTACCCCGTCCTGGGTAGCCCCGGTAGTCCTCTGGATAGGCCCCACCTATATGAGAAATCACCGGTACAATGATTAACTCAAAAAGGTAACGAATTAACGAATTAATTACACCTATCCCTTGCTTTTGCAATTTGGAGGTCCAAAACACCTCAAAAATTAACATGCATACTACCCCGAGGTAGTACACGTCGTCACGAGTCGACCCGTGAAAACAGATTCGAAAAAGGACCCTCCACGCGCCCTCACGCGCGGATTGAAGGTCGGAGCCTACGGCTCCACGCGCAGCTCCACGCGCGGCTCACGCATGAGCCGGTCAACTGAGCCGGTGAGCCGGTCAACTCGGCTCGGCTCAAGCCGGTCAACACGGCTCGGCTCAAGCCGTCAACGCGGCTCGGCTCAAGCCGGTCCAAGCTGATGACGTCATGCTGACGTCAGCAAATCCGGTTTGAACCGGTCTGCTGACGTCAGCATGCCGGTCCAACCCGGTCCGATGACGTCAGCGCCGGTCATCCCTGCCAGGATTCCGGTCGCCGGCGCCGCCGTCGCCGGAATCTGGGAAAAATGGCCGGAAACTGGGGAAAACTTCAAAGCTTCATAACTTCTTCGTTTTAAGTCCAAATTGGACGATTCAAGTACCAAAATGAAGCTAGAGATGAGGAGAACAAGATTGTACCATTTTGGGGACCAAAAACTGGCCAGAAATGGACTGAAATCGAGGAAGAAATTCCGGCCAAAATGGTGCTCCTCCGTCCACGGTGCCATTTCGAGTTTCAAGGCTTGGGTTGGGTTCCCAAGGCCTCCAGGAGTGATTTGGTGATGAGTTTGGGCTCCCTTAAGCTCCAAAAAGCCGAGAAGAAAAGGAAGAATGCCACGGGGTGGCTTGATCAAATTCACCCAAGCTTGGGTTCTGGGTTTGTCCAGAATCTGGACACCCACACCTGCAGGGTTTGATGCACAAGGTTTGGGTTAAATATTTTGGTGCAGGATGGTTGTCAAAGTGGCCAAGAAGGCCACGGCAAAGGTGAACAAATTTGCAGAAAAAAAAGAGGAAGAAGAAGAAGATGTGGCTCGGCCACAAAGAGCCAAAACCAATCAGACCAAATCCCAGGAAATCTGGGATAGGCCCACGTGGCTGCAGAGAATTGGGCCCCAGCCCAAACAACCCAATTTCGAAATACGGGAAACGCCGAAAACCAACGCCCGTAAAATATTCGTTCGGAGTCTGAACGACGTACGGCTCGCGTCTACGAATTCGTATCGACGAGCACGTCAAGAAAATACAAGTGGATGCGTCGTACGAGTTACGACACCAAAGTCAACCGAAAAGTCAACCAGGGGCAAAAACGTCATTTTGCACCTCCGGGAAGAAAATAAAATAAAATTTTGAACGGGATGTTACAGACAAAAAATAAAAATAAAAATCAAATGCATTCTTCCCCTTTGTAGGTGTATTATTACATATGTTATGCACATTTTGTTTTTTATTTATTTTACCAATGTTAGGTAAATTATTGTTCATGTAGGTAAATTTTTTTTTTGTAATATATATATATATATATGTATGTATGTATTGTTATTCAAATGTATTAATATTACATATGCTATGCACGTTTTTTATTTTTTATTTTACCATTTGTTAGGTGAATTATTGTCCATGTAGGTAAATTATTGTTCATGTAGGTAAATTATTTTTTTGGTAATATATATGACACATCCCGACCCGGATGTACACGTGGACACCCAAAAGTCGGATGTGCTGGCCGACACCACGTAGTGTGACGAAAGCCAATTTGAAGAAATAAAGGAATATTTGAATAAACTAAGATCAATGTGTACACAAATGTACGAGCGGAAGAATTTATACAAACACAGTTGTACATGGTACAGAATACGAAGTATTACAATACCAAGAAATTTAAACCTTCGTCATACCATCGCCTCGAACGTAGACAGCTCCAGCCACTAAACCTGGAGGGGCGCAAAACAAAAAGGTGAGTGGGCCATAAGTAGTCATTTTTGTAAAAACCTTTGCTTTCTGAAAATAGTAACCCCTCGCCGTCAAAATCAAGTAGTTGGTTGGAAAAAAACCGTTTCAGAAAACGTACTATAATAGTAGGTAGAAAACGAGGTAAGTACGAAAATATACTTACCATCCGAAACGGGCAGAAAGCCACCGTTCGGCAGAAAATACTTTACCCGAAGGTTCGTAAAATAAGGATCTACGGAAAACCCGTAAATCAAATAAATGCCCCCGTGGCATCAGTGAAATTCGGTGGTAACATCACAAAATAAAACTATAAGATAAACGCTCGTGTACACAATCACGTGAAGCTGGCGCGTATGCGCATCACAACGAGTTCGAGTCGCCCATACGACCTAGAACAGGCTGGCACCTACTATGGATTCAGAGTGAGCGTGTCGGTGCGTGTGAACAATCACGTGAAAGTGGTCCTGGCCCCACAATCCAAGACTACAAGATAGACGCTCGTTTAGGTATAGCAAACACACAAGTTCATACAGATAAATTCTGTCATGAACAGGCTGGGTGTATAAGTAACAGTACGCTCGTGTACACAATCACGTGAAGCTGGCGCATATGCGCATCACAACGAGTTCGAGTCGCCCAGGCGACCTAGAACAAGCTGGCACCTGCTATGGGTCCATAGCGAGCGTATAGGTGCGTGTGAACAATCACGTGAAGCTGGTCCTGGCCCCGGACGGTACACCAAACACCGTGTAAGCAACCTAGTTGAGCATATGAAAACATACTACGGAGAATTCTACATAGAACAAGGTGGGGTAATTTCCCTATAAGGGATGCCCTCAAACTAATCGATATATATGGTATTCTCGGGGCCGTACCCGAAATACCAAGCATAACTAAAATACGTGAAATACCAAGAATACGCCACATGGGTACCAAGGTATAGAAATACCAACTTAATGGCAAACTAGGTGAACCCAAAATACAATAGAAAATTACCATATCCAAGGTTCACCCAAATACGGCTCAAGGCCGTCAGATAGGTATAAAACCCATAAGCGCAAATAGGTACAAGTAGGGAATTAAAATACTTAATTCCCTAAATTCCCTAAAATAGGGCCGGTTCGATACTAGCAATACGCGTACAAAAATAATACCGAAATCACCAATTTAATGGTATAATTCCCAAATGGAAATGTGGACCCATGCCCACTAATTTCCATAGCCTACCGAAATACTGAGCCGAAACTAGTAAACCAAGCAAATACCACTAGGCACAAGGTCTACTAATAGCACGATATAAATATCCATTTAAAACCACAATAATATGTAGGCATAAAACAAATATACTTTCCCAAACATAAAATACATTTAAATAATATAGGGAAAGGGCCCACTCACAAATACCGAAGCCGGGAAGTCCAAACGTACGTCCTCCGAGCGCCAAGGGTCGCCAAACCTATTTTGGAACACCCAAGATTAATAAAGTAATTGAAAATACGAAGAAAACAGCGTTCGGAAACCCGAAAACGGAGTCTCGGGGTCGGAAACCCCAAAATCGCAGCCGTGGGCCGCCGTACGCCGTCGCACACGCCGCCACACGCTGCCATTTGGCCTCACCTATATGAGATATCACCGGTACAATGATTACACTCATAAAGGTAACGAATTAACGAATTAATTAAACCTATCCCTTGTTTTCTCAAATTGGAGGTCCAAAACACCTCAAAAATTAACATGCATACTACCCCGAGGTAGTACACGTCGTCACGAGTCGACCCGTGAAAACAGAATGCAATTTGGACCTTCCACGCGCCCTCACGCGCGGCTTGAAGATCGGAGCCTATGGCTCCACGCGCAGCTCCACGCGCGGCTCACGCGCGAGCTGGTCAGCTGAGCCGGTCAGCCGGTCAACTCGGCTCGGCTCAAGCCGGTCAACACGGCTCGGCTCAAGCCGTCAACGCGGCTCGGCTCAAGCCGGTTCGGTCAATGCTGACGTCAGCAAGTCCGGTCTGAACCGGTCTGCTGACGTCAGCAAGGCCGGTCCAACCCGATCCGATGACGTCAGCGCCGGTCATCCCTGCCAGGATTCCGGTCGCCGCCGCCGCCGCCGGCCGCCGTGCCGGCCGCCGTCGCCGGAAACTGGGAAATTTGGCCGGAATTCTGGGGATTTTTCAAAGCTTCATAACTTCCTCGTTTTAAGTCCAAATTGGACGATTCAAGTACCAAAATGAAGCTAGAAGTGAGGAGATTTAGGATTTACCAGTTTGGGGCCCAAACTCGGTCGGAGTTGGCCGGAAATGGGCTCCAAAGTTCTCGGCCAAAGTTGAACTTCGACGAAATCGAAGTTCCAGTCACCAGCAGGCCTTGGGTTTGAATCCCAGGACTCCCAGAAGTTCCAATTTGTCATCCTCGAGTCGAATCGAGTTTGGCCGAGGAGAGCTTCGTCGGAAAACTTGCAGGTTCTGGGTTTTTGGTTTCTCGGTTCAAGCTGGGTTCCACGAAGCTCGGGTTTTGCTCGGGGGTGGTGATGAAGCTCACCGATGTGAGATCGAGCTGGGGGTGTGACCGAGAAGGAGGGTGACAGTGGCACGGGGTACCTTGAGTAAATTTGGGAGTGGTTTTTCTTTTGGTTGTCTGCAGAGAAGAAGAAGAAGAAGAAGAAGAAGAGAGGGAGGAAGTCTGGGTTCAATGAATGGGACCAAGCCCAGACAACATCCCACAAATCGTGGGATTGATTTGTGATTGGCCTGCTGCCAAATGGGTCCCAGCCCAATAACTCCAAAACAGCCCAAATATAAAAATACGGAAACGTCGAAAAATCAACGTCCGTAAAATATTCGTTCGGAGTCCGAACGACGTACGGCTCGCGTCTACGCGTTCGTATCGACGAGCACGTCAAGAAAATACAAGTGAATGCGTCGTACGAACTACGACGCAAAAGTCAACCGAAAGGTCAACTAAGGGCAAAATCGTCATTTTGCACCTCCGGGAATAAAATAGTATTATTTCCCGGAACGGGATGTAACAATATATATATATATTACAAAAAAATAATTTACCCTAAACTTTGTATAGACAACACCCATGTTTTATATATACAACCTTTTCTTGACAAAAAAAAAAATCAAATGCAGTCTTTCCATTTGTAGGTGAATTATTTTTCATGTAGTATTACATATGTTATGCACGTTTTGTTTTTTATTTATTTTACCATATGTTACGTAAATTATTGTTCATGTAGGTAAATTATTTTATTGTAATATAAACAAAAAAATAATTTACCCTAAACATTGTATACACAACACCCATGTTTTATTTATTGAATCAAATACAAAATTTTATTGACAAAAAAAATATCAAATGCAGTCTTCCCCTTTGTAGGTGAATTATTTTTCATGTATAACATATATTATGCATGTTACATCCCGTCCCTAATTTTATTGTATTTTATTCCCTGACGGTGTAAAATGACCAAAACGCCCTTAGTGGCATAATGTATCATTCGGGATTACGTCCCTTCAGAAATCTTGGTGTACTTTTGGTGTGTACATTAAATTACGAATCCGTTGACGCGAACGACACCTGATTCGGACTTCTAACGGACAAGTTACGAACAAGGGCAAAACGGTAATTTACCACAGGCAGTATTTTGAAACCGTGGTCTGCCCATGGTTTCTGCAAGGCACGAGGCCTGCATCCTCTTTTCTTTCAATTCAGAATTCAGTCTCTTTCTCTGCATGCAATTGACATGCATTGGGCAAACTCTATTTGTGCAAAACCAATGTTTGACTGACTTGGTTTTAAAACCAGCACCATCGGTGTGCATTGCTGCACTACACTCAGCCATCCTCACCACTCTGCCATCTCACTCCCCGAGTCCCCCACTCAAACCTGCATGCAATTGCAGATCAATAAAAAAACTCAGAGATTTGCTCTAGGCACCCAAGTCTCCACCCTCACCATCCCCGACCGCATCTCAGGCCTACACACCATTGCTGTGCATCACCTTCATCCCCATCACTACCCTCGAACCATCAAACCCAGAAAATACCAGGTTGCAGGAAACCCAGAAATTGATCTGGACACCCACGTTCTCTGTCTTCAACTCGAGGCCCTCCTCTCGAACTCAAACCGACTCCCAAGTACCACCATCATCGTCCTCATCAACCTTGGGTCACTCCTGAACCCAGGAAACTCGAGAAAACGGAGGATCCAGAACCTGCAACTTCTCTTCGGCGAACTCGATCGACCGATCTCGGTCATCCCAGCCTTGAATCGACCTGCAACCACCACCTTTGGGTTTCTGGAGGACCTGGGGATCGAACCCAGGCCTTGCATGTGGCTGAAACCTCGAGGTTCGTCGAGTTCAAACTTTGGCCGAGAACTTCCAGGCCATTTCCGACCGTCTCCGGCCATAATTTGGCCCAGCTATGGGTAAAAACCGATTCCTTATAACACCAGCTTCAAATTGGTATAAATTTCATGAAAATTGGTGTCGATTTGACGAAGTTACGATTTTCCAGAAATTCCGGCAAGATCTCCAGTTTCCGGCGGCGGCGAGCGGCGGACGGCGGCGGCATCCGGCGGCCGGAGTTGCAGCGGCGTGACGTCAGCGAACCGGCCCGTGACGTCAGCGAGCCCCGGTCCAACCCGGTCCAACCCGGTTCAACCCGGTCCGAACCGGGGAATATTCCAGAAGGTATATTCCTTCATCTTTGACGCCGTCAAGGAATATTCCCTAACGGCGACGAAATATTCCGTAACGCCGTTAGAGAATATTCCGTTAACTAAACCGAATATTCCGTTAAAGTTAACGGCACGCCGTTAACTTTAACGGCGACTGCACAGTCGCGCGTGTGAGCGCGTGGGCGCGCGTGCGAGCGCGTGGGCGTGCGTGCGAGCGCGTGCTGGCGCGTGAGCGCGCGTGCTGGCGCGTGAGCGCGCGTGTGGGCGCGCGTGACGGTGCGTGCTGCCTTGTGGCGGCGCGTGGAGCCCCGCGGCGGCGCGTGGCGGCGCGTGAACCCATTTTCCGACCATTTCAAGTCCCGTTTCGAGCAAACAAAGGCGATTTCAAGTCTTTTTCATTACTTTAATTGGATTAGACTTGTTAAATGATTAGTTTAGTAAACTCTCATATAGGTGAGACCTATCCAGAGGAGCAACGAGCTCAGGCACGCTACGGGGGCTACGATCCTACTACGTATCAGTGAGTGGGCCTAGTACTTACCCTTTTTTTTATTATATTAATATGTTTTATGGTGTTTTGAAATATATGTGTGGCATGCCTATTTTATGAAATTAGATTATTTTGTGATAAACTCTTGCTTATTGATTATTGATTTATGATTTGGGTTTTATGATGAAACTTGGCATGCATACACATGATTTTAACTGTATTACTTATTTCACATTATGCACGGTGTTAGCACTGTCCGGGCCAGGACCAGCTTCACGTGTATGTTCACACGCACCGACACGCTCACCTTGGATCCATTGTAGGTGCCAGCCTGTCTATGTCGCCTCGGCGACTAGACTCGTTGTGACGCACATTTTGTGCCAGCTTCACGTGCATGTAGTGCTAGAGCATAATATATTAAACACCCAGCCTGTCATGTAGCTACTTTCTATATGACTTGTGTGCATATTTCCATGTGATAAGTAATGTTGATTTTCACTGTGATAAATGCTTTATACCCGTATCCTTGTGGGCGTTGGCCCGTTACTTATGCTCAGTACTTAGTTTATTAGTAAATATTTTGGTAAATCTACGGGTTTTACAGTGAGGGGTTATACCTAAAGTTTTGGAAACGTTTTACTTAGAAAATCGATATTGGCCCACTCACCCTTGTTTTTCGCCCCTCCAGGACTTAGACTTTAGTTGACGACGTTTCGGTGGTGGCAGCTGCTGGTAGCTTGATTTTCTTTCTGCAGTGTATGTTTAATTAACTCTACTGTTCTGTTAATTATCCATCCTACTGGATGGGAATAATTTCCTTTACTGCACCTAGCTCTGACATTATGTAATAATGGGTTCTACCCACATTACACTTTCGTATTTTCTTTAAACTCTGATTAAACCTTGCTTATTATTTCTAATTCCCTAAATTAATCTTCCTATGACTTCGTCACTCCTACGGAGTGGTCGGTCAGCACGCCTCGAGATCCGGTGTCCACGTGGCTATCCGGGTCGGGGTGTGTCAGTGCACATTTTGTTTTTTTATTTATTTTACCATATGTTAGGTAAAATACGAATTACTTTTCCAAATTTATATAGAACTAGAAATGCACTAATTTTGGGAGAAACACATACACTAAACGCTAGAAACCCAAAATCAGTGCCTTTTCATATTTCCAATTTGGTAAGAAAATGAAAGAAATAAATTAGAAATGCCTAATTTTATGCAAAATTTGAAAAGAATAACCAAAATATGATAATGCATTGAATACGAATTACATATATCTGATCTTTTAATTTTTTTTATTGTTTAAATTGAGATAATAAGCATTAATATTCAAGATTTATTGTAATAGTTGAAATTAATGATATTGTTCAATTAAAAAAAATTATAATTCGTGTAGTTTCTTCAGGACATTAATTCTCATATTTGACATTAATATACAATGAATTTATAACGTTAATGTTTTTAAAAAAAAATTTTAAAATTTTTACAAAATCATTAACTCTCCCTAACAATATGCATAGAATTAATTGTGTACAACAAACATGCAAAAAGGGTATATTAGGCATCCGAAAAATGTAAAAAGTGTAAAGTAACGTATAATTAATGAATTTTCTTATGTGGATCCTAGTCATTGGGTTATTTTCAAGTAAAAAAAATTATGTCGGGTTTTATATGGAGAAAAATGAATTTGAAGGGCTAAAGTCATATTTTCATTTTTCAAAAACTAGTAACCCCTCGTTTGAAAACAAGTATAATTGATAAAATAAGTCATGCCCGTACGCATGATCCTCAAAACACTACCATTTAAAACATTCGGGTACTCCCCGATACATCATTTACTGTATTTGCTCGCTCATATGTAAACACACATGTCCACGGGGCTAAATCCCACAATGAACAAGCTAGGTATAAATAATTACGCTAAGTACTCCAATGACGCGAGTCTAGTGCTAACCACTGTGCACAAATGTGCGTCACACAAGTCCGAGTTGCCTAGTGCAACCTAAGACAGGCTAGTACCTACATGGATCCAATGCTGCGTAGCGGTACTGATAGTGACAGCTCCTAACGTCAAGGCTAGTCCTGGCCACGAGACTGAGTACTATACCTGGGGTGTTATACAACTACTGAGGAGCAACAACGACGCATGACGGCGGGCTCTACGACCTGACCTGGCGTGGATGACCGGGCGCCGACCGCCATCGACCGGTTGGACGCATACCGACGCCGCAGACCGCTTCGCACGGATTTGCCGACGTCAGCATGACGCCATCGCCTTGACTGGCTTGAGTCGAGCCGGTGCTGGACGCCTTGAGCCGAGCCGAGCTGGGATTGCTTGAGCCGAGCCGCGCTTGACCTGCCTGGCCGCCACGACTGGGGCCGCACAAGTGAGCCGCGCGTAGCCGCGTGAGCCGTAGGCCCGACCTTCAAGCCGCGGAGGGCCGTGAGGGTCCAATTTGAGTTCAAGCCACTGGTCGACTCGTGATCGACGCCGTACTCACCTGGGTAGTATGCATGTTAATTTTGGGAGGTGTTTTGGACCTCCAAATTACAAAAGCAAGGATAGGTGTAATTAATTGCTAATCTCGTTACCTTTTGAGTTAATCATTACCAAGTGATTTCCTCATATAGGTAGTACCTATCCGCAGGACTACCTGGGCTACTCAGATCAGGTACTTCTCAATCTTCGCTACCTGGCATGAGTGAGCTGGGTCTTTCTTTGATAAATGTATATGTATACGTATGGTTTTCAACGCTTCTTAAATTGTTAGCGTGAGATGCATATTCATTACGTGGTGTTGGAGTGTAGAACACAATGCATTCATATTGCCATGCATGTTCTCATACCGTTGCTCATCATTAGATGTATACACCCTTGTTAGTACTCGCCTTGTGGTCAGACTAGCCTCGAATGCTAGAGTAAATACTTATCTATCGCCACGCAAACTTCGGGATCCATCGTAGTGCAGATTTCACTGTTTTAGGCCAAGACTAAAGCATCCTCGATTCTGTGTGACCCACTTCAGGCAACAAATGGGCTAGATGCTAGACTCACGTCATTGTAGTACTCAAATATTACTTGTATACCTAGCTTGTTCCTCGTGTGGTTTGTGCCACTGGGCATGTGTGTTTACTTATGGGTGAGCAAAATTGCTGCGTAGTATTAGCGGAGTACCAGACAGCCAATGACAAGATTTTGAGGTTCATGCCTACGTATGACGATTAAATTATACTTGTTTTCTCAAACGAGGTTACTAAACTTTGAAAAACAACGCGCTTTTATCAAACTTTGCTTTTTGACCCACTCACCGCTTTATGTTTGCGCCCTCCGTTAGTTGGTCGGGAGCCTAAGCGACGCCTTCAAGGCGCGGTGGTATGTGTGGTGACAATGTAGGGATTTTTACACGCTTGTTTATCTTGTATCCCCTCACTACTCACGTTGTGTATTCTCTTATTTCTTCCGCCCGCACACTCCGTGCACTCCGACTTTATTGTTTTAATTCAATATTCTATCTTTATTCTTAAATTTTCTTTTTGAGCCACGCTTAACGCTGCGGTCGGCGCCAAAGACTCACACTGGCTCGTCCGATCGATGTGTCGATTGGTATCGCAGCATGGTTTTTCGTGAATCCAGGCTCTTTCTTTCCATATTCCGTACTCTGTCCGTAGGTCGTACTCGACCCCCGTGAACTCTTTGTTCTTGATTCTTTGTTCGAATCGAGAATTTTCCAACTTTTACACTTTTGTATTGTTTTCTTGGTTAATTCTAAGTTCTTCTTAGTGTCATACCACCTCGACGCCGTTAATTTAATTCTAAGTTCTTCTTAGTGTCATACCACCTCGACGCTGCCTTATTGACAAAAATATCAAATGCGCCTTCCCCTTTGTAGGTGAATTATTTTTAATGTATAACATATATTATGTGGACATATCCTGACCGGAGTGTACACGACATCCAAGTTCTGACGTGGCTTCAGCCACACCACAGTGACGAAGCCAATTTGAATAAATAAGGAATAAATCAACAATTGAATATAATAACAAATGTGACAAGGTACAAATAATAATCGAAATTTACAAGCAATATAAGGAAATTATGAACATTTACATACCAATCGGTCTCACGCCAATACTTCCAAGCCGCTAATCCCGGGAGTGGCGCAAAACAAAAGGGTGAGTGGGCTATAGTTAGTTATTTTGTGAAACCTTCCTTTCTCGAAAAATACTAACCCTCGTGTAGCCGTAAAATGTACTTGGTTGGAAAACCGCTACGTAAAACGTATTAATATAGTAGGTAGAAACAAGGTAGTACGGAATACTTATCATTCAAATCGGCGTAAAGCCACTGCTCGCATAAAATGGGCTTCTGTCAAAAAAGTTCGTAAGATAAAGTTATACTGAAAGTCAGAAATCCAATAATAGTATCCGTGGCATCGTTGAAACCGAGATAATATCACAATCCAACTACTAATAAATGTCTGCTAGGGCAAGGCAGACACACGAAGTTCATATGTATAAATTCCCACATGAATGCTTCGGTGTATAAATAAAGCTGACAATATGTACTACGATCACGTGGAAGCTGGCGCTAATCGCATCACAACGAGTTCTACGCCTACATGCATCCTCCTCAACAAAGCCGGGCACCTACTATGGATCCATAGTGAGCGTATCGGGTGCGGTGAACAATCACGCGGAAGGCCGGGTTCCGCCCGACAAAGCATAATAAACACCTCGCGGTGTTTCCCAAGTTGAGCGACAAAAACATGCCACGGAGTATTTTTAATTAAAATAAAGTGAGTGTACTCTCCTTTGGGATAACCTTCAAACAACCACTCAAATAAGGTACTTTGCAAGTCGTAATTCTAAATACCAAGTAACTAACCACTACACGCAAAATACCAAGAATACACCATCCGGTACCAAGATATAGAAATACCAACTTAATGGTAAAACTAGAACCTGGGTAATACGATAGGAAATTACCATTTCCAAAGTTCACTCCAATTATGGCCTAAGGCCCGCCAAACGAATATAAGATCCAACGCATAAATAGGGAATTAGAATAATTAATTCCTAACCTCGAAAATGGTTGGCACGATAATCGCAATACGCATACAAAGTGCACACAGAATCACCACCTCTAATGGCATATTCCCAAATGGAAATATGGGTCGAGGCCCACTACACTTCATGGTCAATATATTACCGAATGTCTAACAAACATTAAGCTCCTATCCGATAAACCAAGTAAATAACATTAAGTACAAGTGTCTACCAAAATGCGAGAATAAACGCTAATTGAAAGTCATTAAAAAGTGTATACACAAATAAGGTTTATAAATACGCTCTAGTAATCAATTTAATAGCATAAGTAAAACTGTAATCCTAATGTTTAAGAAACATATATAAGATGATGACTTAAAGGGAGGAAGGGGCCCACTCACTATTACTCTAAGAAGCTCGCTCCCAAGAGCCTCTCTCTCTCTTCTTTCTTTGTCGGGCTTCAAGGAGTTTGCACTAAACCGAATCATAGTAAACTTAGAAGAGTCCAAAATTTGGTACTACGACTTACTGCAAAATATCCTTCAAAAGTATGAAATTACAGACTTGTTCTTAACTTAACTTAATTACAAATTTGCCACTAACATCACATTCACAATTTAGTCCTAAATTTCCTTTTCGCAAATTGCACCGCCTAATGCATTCGTAAACATCACCAATTTTGTCCTAAATTCCAAATTGTGCATCAAGTGAACCAAAAGAGTGGCAAATGATGTTAGGTTTCTAATCTCACCCTGCCAGCCTTCCAAACTCGAGTTGGACTTAAATTCAGTCAGCTGTTGCAAAGGTTGGCCAACAAATAATTCCACAGCCTCCAAGAATTCACATGCGCATTGAACACCACATTAGAATTCAATCAAACCTTAAACCGAAAAAGAAAATAGAGATTGGGCCATGAATTTCACCTTGAACTCGTCCCAAGCCTCCACTCGTTTGATTAGAAGGCTGGTTAAGGTCGAAATCGAAGGAGAATGTGGGTCGAGAATTCTCGGGCACCCACCGACTATTCTCGGGAATTTCCGGGTTTGAGAACTCGTGTTCCAAGCTCAATTACAAGGCTCCACCGCACAACCGGTTCGACTTAATTGTAATGGAGGTGATGGTGGTGAACTGGTGTGAGATCGGTGGTCGAGCCACCATGGTTGCTCGAGAAGTGATCCGGGTGTCCGCAGTGGATTCGGGTTCTCGGGTTTCGCTTTCGCTCGCTGTGCTGTCAGCACGCCGCTCAATTCATCGAGGGATGATGAAGGCTGCGGTAGCCAATGGCCCGTGAGAATAGCTCGAAATGGAGGGATGTAGGCATGGGTGTACTTAGCAATTTTTTCTCGGGTTCTTCTCAAGTTTCTAATCGCAATCGGGTTCACTGAGGATGGTGAAGGTGATGATGAAGGTCGGTGAGAAGGTGGCTAAGCCACCACTGCACTGAAAAAGGTTTGGGGTGCATTTAGTGAATTTTGGGCTGAATTTCTGCAATTGCATCGGTTCAAGTGTGTGTGTCTCGGGAAAAAGCAGAGTGGTAGGCTCAAGTAGGAAATAATGCACATTGAGTGCATGGTTTAAATGCCACAAGGAATCCAAAGCCTATTCAGTAAAATGCATTCCCGCATTTCGACAATGCATGCTAAAGAATGCAGAGTTCTGGAAGTTGAGCTGCAGCCAACTGCCTTGCGTAAAAACCACGCGGCAAAGCCCACAGTTTTAATAACAAATTGGCAATTTACTAAATTGCTCTCATTACAACTTGTCCGCTACAAGTCCAATCGCCCGTTTCGCCTACGTTCGTATCAACGCAGCACGCCGAGAAAATTATGGAAGCGCCGCATTTAGGTTGCGACGCAAAAGTCAACCGAAGAGTCAACTACAGTGGGCAAAATCGTCATTTTGCACCGGAATAAAATAATATTATTCTCCTAAGACGGGCTGTGTCAATTCATTTCTTATAAAAATTTCACTCCCCGAATTTTACAAGAAGTACAACGGTGTAGATGCGAGTAAAAACAACACGTAAAAACGCCTCTCAAAAAGTCGAAAGAGACGCAGGGAGAAATAATAAGGGGTCTCACCGAGGGCCTGGGCTAAGAACACCCATCGTCACAACAACTCAATGTGACAATAGAACACCAAAAATCGGTCGGTAGTAAAGAGAATAATACCTCTAGTCAGCGAGAAATCAATGGGCCCCAGGGACGTCGATGTAGGGTGTCAGCCACACGCTTGCACCCAGGACGCAAGGGTAATGCTGGAGTGCAATCGTAGTCACTGACGCACTCAATCCATCTCCAAGCGGAGATTGAGGTCTCCCGTGAGGAATGAGATGCTCTCAAACTTTGCCTGGCACAGCCTACACGTCTCAATTAAAGAAAATGTCGCCGTAACTCAAAATAAAGCCACCGCAACCAACTACGAATCACGGGTACGAGCACTATCTTACGCGTTTGGCTGTTCAAGGCATGAGCGACATTCATCCATGATAGTACGCAAACCAACCCGCCGCGGACGACGACGTAAGTCACGTAGTACCGCCGCCGTTGGAAAGCTGTAGTACAAGAATAAGAGTTAGACCAAATCAGCAATAAAATTTGCTCGTGGTCGCCGCTCCACACGAAATTAACAATTAATTAAAGTTTCGTGAGAGGCAAAATATCGAAGATGAATCACTTTCACAAAACGTCAAGAAGAACTGATCGAGGCCAAGAAAGCTTCAATCTTGTAACACTCATGTCGCTTCCTGCATTCTCCGCCACTCGTGACATCCGGGGGGTCGACAAGAAAACAACTGCTAGTGAATCACATGTCCCCAAGACACATGATTAGGTAGAATTGGCATAAAGCCGAAAAATTTTTAAATCTTCACAAAATCATGCGCAAGAACTTTTTTTTGCATGATCGCCCTGCACTTGAATACTTATGAGAAAAGTTAACTGGTGAATATCACTAACTTGTCGAGATACGTATGCGGTAATTTAACCAACAAGTTCATGAGATTTAATAAGCATTGTCATCCTGGAAGGTATGAAATAAAGAACTGTATGCTCGCAACGAGTCCGTAAAGTGGTTTGGTAAACAACGTTTCGATCTTCACCAAAACAATCAAGCTTCAGACGATTCGGAAAGAAATCGCGGTACTGAGTCGGTCAAAGGAATCATTGATTCTAGGCACGAGATAACGGGTTTTTAATCGTTACCCGAAACAATTGCCTAAATCAATGCAGCCCAGGGAATCACTACTTCGACAATAAGACCGTAACTCCACAAAGTGAAGTGCAAGATTAAAAGAATCCCTATTTAAAAGTTTCAAGAGCGGAAAATTTTTGACTCCTTCACACAACTCGTAGAGGTCAAAAGATAAGAGGTAAGGGAACGTAGATACGCATCAATACCTGGAAAGATCGATGGTGAATTTCACTTCTCGATCAAAGCATCCAGGTAGATCGTCAGAAAACTTTAGAAGCATTCGCCGACAACCCAGAGATCACAATACACAAAGAATTTCTTTCCACTAACGCTTCTAAAAATGTGATACAACTATCACAAGCTCCTAACCAATGGGGCCATTGCATCGTGAAATAAAGTCGCCAACAAGCGAGCTTCCGCACTGGCCGCCAACGCCACAATTGGTATGCCAAGTGGCGTTAAGGTGGTCAACCCGCCAACAATCCACACCGGCATGAAATTAAAAACAATCCATTCTCAGATCACGCCGAAACCAGCCACATCCGTGAGGGGAAGTGAGATTGGCAAGAAAATCCGATTAACGATGATAATGCAGAGCATCAATGAGCAACCCCAAAGAACAAGACAAACCTGCTCCTCGCCTAAGATAGCTTATTCCAAATCGCACTGATAGGAGTACAATGTGGTTGAGTGGTTCAGTAAACAAGGGTGAAATAGCTTAGTAGGTAATACTTGGATCCATTGGATTCAAGTAAAAGCCCAAGAATGATTAACGCTTCCTCAAGACAAGATCGAACTGTCAGAATATTCTCTCACGGGTCAAGGTACTTAACTCGCCCATGAAGCTACCGCTTCCACACTGGGAACAAACTGGTGCACCATCAGATACATGAGTTATAACAACTGTAAATTAGAGACAAAGTTCCGTAGTAGGAATGACATTGCCTTGGCAATGCACGCCTCCCACCGAAAGTAGATTGTTGATAGAAAGTTTCCTCGTGAGGTATCAAATTTCACATTGAAAGATGAGATTCTTTCAGAGACCGAAGAATGATCGTCCAATACCCAACTAATGGGTGCAAAGAAGCCGATTCCAATGCTGATCCCGTGTTACTTTAAGCCATGCTGAGCTTTGATCTCTCTCTAGTCCTGGGACCTCGAGAGTTGAATGGTACAGGGATCGAGGGGCTACCGAGGTCGATTTCACTTAGGAACCGAGCTGGCTAATATCGCTTCTCTTCGGGTTCTCACGGTAGTTTGTTTCTCGCCGGCTCAACACGAAGATTCTAGGTGGAAGAAGTCAAACTGTACTCGTACAGCGGGATACGCCCGCAAACAGAGTCAAAAACCGGTTATTTTCAATCACCGCCACTGCGGATATGCAATCTATACCGCCGCCAAACGAATGGTCAAGATAGCCGCACATGCACAAGAGGGAAGATGATCGCATTTGAATGACGTAAGCCGCGAGTGGAAAGAAGTGTCGGCTTCTTGGCACGAAAAACGCCAATCGCTCAAGAGAATTGAGTCACAACAAACAACACCGTCGTAAAGACTCTACACAATTGATCAACATCACTTCAAGATGGGAATTGTCCCAACTACCTAAAAGTAGTGGTCGAATTACCCGAGAAAAGCTCGACCGACAGGTTCTACATTTATCATCGGCGGTCATCAGCAGTAATCGCTACGCTGGAAAGTAACGTGCGTAAAGAATTACGTATGATAATTTCCTTTACTTCCTGATGAAAATGGAAAGTGATTAGAGTAATTGGGAGGTAAAATCCGCCTCCAAGTCTTCGTCGCTAACAATTGAAGTATACGCCGACGCACTCGCCGATCGCGCCAGCCCACAAGAAGTTGAAAGCGCTGCTCAATCAAACAACGCTAGTTGCCCAATCAACACCGCCAAGGTAGAAGTCGCCGATTTGCTGTAAAACACCTGCTGCTGGGCGTGGCGATTTGTGAAACTAAGTCTCACGAATTACGCCTACTAGGATTAGTTTGACACTAAAAACAAGTTCGCCAACAACTACGCTAGCTGCCAGTTCCTGTGGGAAAAGTACTTGATGAGAAAATCATCCGATGCGTCGAACCCATTACCCCATCGCGTAAAATACAAAATACGACACCTTGAATCAGCTTTCCAATTCAAAGGTGATTTCATGTTACAACCCGTCCCAAAATTTATGTGAAATGACCAAAATTCTCTAGGTCAATGTTGGATTTTTGTTGACTTTTCGTGATCTACTTCTAAAATTTATTTCTTACATATCCTCATACTCGGCTCGATTACCGAACGTTGCACAAGCTGAACTCAATTTGGAGTTCGAATCGAACGCCGAAGAAACTTTAAAGTGTAGGGGCATTTTGGTAATTTTCACTCCGTGGTGTGGGAATTGAACAGTTTTTTGGGCCGACTGCACAGCAGCCAGCCCACCCCATCATTCTGCACGCCTCACACTTGCTCTCCCTCTCTTTTCTTCTCCCATTTTCTCTCAAAGCCAAAATACGTGCATCGAAACTCCTAGGCATCTTGAATTTAATCACAAAACCGGGTTTAATCGTCAGCCTAAAATCCATAATGAATACCGATCGCCTCGGCTGCTCGACGCAGGCCGTGATTTCTCGCAGATTTTCAAACTCAAACCGCTCGCTCAAACCGACGGCCTAACTGCCAGCAACCGTCCGTCCATTTTCTCGTAAAACCACCAAGGTGTTTCTAAGACCATTACCATTGGCTTTGTTGATTCAGTAGGTTCAATTTTGATATAAAATACGCCAAATTTGGTGCAAGATGAAGGAGAACGGAAATTAGGGTTTCCTGCTTTTCCGGCCAATTTGAGGCCATCTCCGGCCACTTTTCCGGCCTCAACAGGTATAAAAAATATTCTACTCCTCAATACCTTCAATTTGATATATGGCACGTCAATTTTGGACAAAGAATGAAGAAGATAATGACTTTTAAGTTGGGACTTAATCGGTATTTAAATTCTCCTGCATTCCTACGGAACTGCATTTGTCAAGGGCAAGCGTGGGCGGCACAAGGAGCTCCCAAGGACCGGCGAGAGGAAGGAGGAGAGGAATATTCCGTTAACGGTAATGTAATATTCCTAACTACAGGGAATATTCCCAATCTACGTAAGGTATATTCACTGCAATCTTAATCTGCCGCACGCCGCCAGCGCTAGCGCCGCGGCCGACGCCGCCAGCTGCGGTGACGCGCTAGCGCGCTGGGGCGCTGGCGGACGCCAAGCAGTAGGGACACGCGCCACCGCGCAGACCACGTGGCCGCCAAGGCGGCGCACACGTGCGCCGCGTGAAGTTGCTGCGTGCATGGCTGTCGTGTACTTGGCCCATGTGGTTGATGAAGGTAGATCTTCCAAAATTGTATCGCGAGGATGTTCCGCGCGGGTCAATGAATATCCCGACGCTTCCCGAGGACTTGGCCTGGTTTGTTCTCGACGAGATCGAAGCCACTTACTAACTCATACCAGTAATTCCATCCTACTCGAGCGCCGTATCGTACGGCTCCACCGAATCAGGGAGTTAAAAACCCAACTCGTGGAGTTAGTTGATAAGGGGTTTATTCAACTCAAGACTTCACCTTGGGGTGCTCCTGTTGTTTGTTAAGAAGAAGGACGTGGAGTATTACAAGTGATATGAGCAGACTACGTGTGCAACTCAATCTAGTGACTGAAGAACCGCTATCCATTGCCTCTGATTGGATGACCGCTTCTGACCACTGAAGGGAGCACTCCAGGTATTCTCCAAGATTGACCTCCGCGATCCGGATATCATCACCGCGATCCGCAAGGATGATGTGCCTAAGACCGCTTCCGAACGAGATATGGACATTATGAGTTTCTCGGTGATGCTGCTCGATTGACTAATGCTCCAAATTATTTGGCGATTTGATGAACGTAGTCTTCCCACCTGTATTTGGACCGGGAGCTTGTGATTGTGTTCATCGACGACATTCTCGATTTACTCCCGTAGTGAGACCGAGTAATGGGAACATCTCGAGGATTGTTTGAGAGTTCGAGGACAACAACAGTAATGCGCCTGTGTCTGGGCTATGTGAGTTTCAGCCGATAGCACGGGCTGGGGTATATGTGATTCTCACGAGGGCAGTTTTTAGGATCCGGGCTGCATATGGAGGCGGTGGTGAATTGGGAGTACCTGACTCAATGTAATCCAGGTGAGAAGTTTCTGGGTCTAGCCGCTATTACCGTCGTTTTGTGCAGAATTTCTCATCTATAGCCTGATCTTCTACCAAACCCACCACAGAAGGATGTTAAGTTCGCTTGGGATGACAAGCCAAGTAACTGAAAGCCCAGAACTGTAAACATCATCCACCACCGCTGGGCTTATAAGTTTTGGAGTGAGAGTTTGATATCTAGCACAGATGCTTGCTAAAGGTTTAACGTGTGTTGATGTAACATGGTAAGGTCATCGCCATGCATCTAGACAACTCAAACGCAGACGAAATGAATTATCCTACTCATGACTGGGAAGTTAGCCAAGAAGGGTCTTTGCTTTGAAGATTTGGCGACATTATCTTTATGGGGAGACTTGTCGTATCTTCACCGAACACCACAAGAGTCTCAAGCATATTTTTACTTGCACGAGTTGAACTCGAGGCAGAGGATGAGCTTATCGCTGACTATAATTACCATCGACAATATCCTGGTAAGGCGCAATGTAAAGGCTTCCACGCTGAGTCGGAAATCCCATGGTCAGCTGGCATCGATTAGAGCGACCTACATCTGATGTTGGGTGAGTTGAGGAGCACTGTGCTATCCTTAATGTGGGATAATCACGAGCTTGCTAGCTCATTTCCGTGTTAGATCTGCTGGTGGATAGAGTTCGAGAGGCTCAGGATTGATTCTCAAGTGTATAAGCAGCCTTTTGGCGAGGAAGTTCTTGCCGTGGGAGACAAGATTATGTGATCGGGGAGGATGGGAGAATGATGTTGGGTAGTCGACACTGCACTCCAGCGCGAGAAGTGGATTGAAGAGGGAAATCCTCGACGAGGCACACATCTCGCCTTATGCTTTGCATCCGGCAAGACTAAGATACCGTACTCATCCGACCTTACTACTATTGGTCGTGGATGAAGAAGGATATCGCCGTATACGTGAGTCGGTTGTTTCACTTGTCACAGTGAAGGCGAGAGGTGCGAAACCTTCTGGGGTTGTCGCAGAGGCTTCTATTCCATTGAAATGTGAGAATGTTACCACACTTTGTGTCTGCTACCGCCACCCGAGCAAAGTGTGATGGTATTTGGGTGATCGTCGACCGATCGACGAAGACAGCTTCATTTCTCTTTGCCAATTCGCTTTCAGATTACCAGCTTGAATAAATTAAGCAAGCATGTTCATTGATCGGGACACAAACCCATGTGGTGCCTGGCTTC
Source organism: Gillenia trifoliata (assembly GCA_018257905.1). Taxonomy (NCBI): domain Eukaryota; kingdom Viridiplantae; phylum Streptophyta; class Magnoliopsida; order Rosales; family Rosaceae; genus Gillenia; species Gillenia trifoliata. The sequence goes on along the minus strand of CM031080.1, from coordinate 14,835,126 downwards.
ATCATATCGGATAGAGATCCCGAGGTTCACTTCCAAATTCCTCGAAGGCATTCCGCAGAGGCAGCTGCCATGTGGAATCCAAACTGCATTAAAGACAGCCTTCCACCCACGTGCATTGCATGGTCACCCGAGAGGACGATTCAGACCTTGGAGGACATGTTGAGAATTTCCCTATTCTTCAACCGGGGAAGTTGGGATGATCACTTAGCGATGAGTTCGCCACACAACAGCTTTCACCTTAGTGATGGTATGGCACCTTGAGGCATTGTATGGTAAGGCATGTAGGACCCTATTATGTTGGACTGAAGTGGGGAGCGAGCACTGAGGGGCCTGACTGGGGTTGATGACACTTTCAGGTAGAAAACATTCAGCAGATTAAGCCGTAACCTAAAGCTGCCCAGATAGACGGTGTACAGTATACAGACAAACACTCCCAAGTGATCACAGTATGCAGCTGGCGACTTTGTGTTTTTGAGATTGTCGCCCCCTCGAAGGGTGTGGTGAGATTTGGTAAACCGGGTAAGTCGAGTCCCCATTACTGGTCCCGCGAGATTGTGGCTGCGGTTGCGCAAACTTGGCAGATCATTTCCGCTAGCTTTGCCGCCGAACTATCTCTGCACATGATGTCTTCCATGTTTCTATGTTGAGGAAGTATGTACCACACGAGTCTCATGTATCACCGCAACCCTGCAGCTGGAGTGAGAGTTTGAGGTTACGAGGAGGAACCCTAAAGAGAGATTTTGGATTAAAAGATAAGGTTCTGAGGAACAACCGATACCCTCGTGAAGGTCTCTGGAGTGTCCATGAGGCAGAGGCTACTGGGAGAGGACTGAGGGGAGCATATGAGAGCACAAGATTCACATCTATTTAGTATTTTTGTTTGTAATTTCAAGGACGAAATTTTATTTAAGCGGGGTAGATTGCTACAACCGGCCCCAAAATTTATGTGAAATGACCAAAATACCCTAGGTCAATGTTGACTTTGTTGACTTTTTCGCATCTACTTCTAAAAAATTCTATTTCTTTGGCATATTCTTTCGGCGCACTATTTAATAATTAACGCGTAGGCGCAAGCGGAACTCAATTTGGAGTTCAAACGAACGTTTTTACTAAACTCCTTTAAAGTGTAGCATTTTGCAATTTTCCACCCGTGTGGGAATTAGGTTTTGGTCGATCGCACAGGCAGCCAGCCCACCCCATCATTCTCGCACGCCTCACACTTGCTCTCCTCTCTTTCTCTCCCATTTCTCTCAAAGCCAAAATACGTATCGAACCCTAATCTTGGACGAATCACAAAACCAGCCGACCGTCGCCCAAAATCCATACGATCACGATCGCCTCGGCTGCTCGACGAGGCTGTGATTTCTCTTTTCGTATTCTTTTCAAACTCAAAACCGCTCGTTTAAACCGACGTCGAATTCATAGTAAATCATTCCATTCATTTTCGGGTAAACCACCAAGGTAAGCTCGAGATCTGTTTGCTTCATTGGCTTTGTTGGATTTGAGTAGGTTCAATTTGATAAGTAAAATACGTCAAATTGGTGCAAGATGAAGGAGAACGGGAATTAGGTTTTCGAAGCTCCTCTCGGCCAATTTGAGGCCATCTCCGGCCACTTTCTGGCCTCTGTAGGGTGGCAAAATATCTCTACTCCTCAATACCTTCAATTTGATATATGGCACAAATACCTGGACAAAAGAATGCAAAGAAGATTACTAATTTTTGAAGTTCGACTTAATCGCATTTAAATTCCCGTATTCCGCTAACCGTGACGCAAGGCGGCGGCGAAGGCGATTTACGTGAGTCTTCATGATCACGAGAGGAGAAAGGAGGAGAGGAATATTCTCGTTAATCTAACGGAATATTTCTAACGGCAAGGAATATTCCTAATCTGGCCAAGGTATATTCCGTTAACTTTTAACGGAGCACGACGCCAATAGTGCTGTAGCTGTGGTCGACGCCGCTAGCCAAGGCGGGGGTGACGCCGCCAGGTGCTGGGGCTGCGTGTGACGCCGCGTGGGGGGACACGCGCCAAGGGGACCACGCTGCCAAGGGCGCACGCTGGCCACAAGTGGCGACACGCGTGCCGGGCCGCTGGGACCACGGCTGCTGCTGGGTGGATTACCCGGCGCTGGGGCTTCCGCTGCGGATGGTTTCTTCTTCTTCCTCGCCGCGTGTGTGGGCTGGGCCCGGGTTTCCCCGGGCGCGCGTCGGGGCGCGTGCAAAGCGCTGGGTGAGGGGTTTCCGCTGTGGGAGCGGTTTTCCGACCGTTCGCGCGGCAAGGCGGCGGCGCACTGCTGCGCCGGCGGCGCGGGACTACACAGAGGGTTTAGTCTGGACCATTTTCGAGCTGCGCTAAAATATTCATATTTTGTGTGATCTTTAAGGCCTACTTTTAATTATTGTTAGGAGTTCTAATTTATTCCTTAACTTTAAATAGGTAATTCTTTCGGTTCAAGACACCCAGAGGGCTACACCGAGATTTCACTCCCGATCACCCGTGGAGGGACTTGCTTTCTTAAATTGTTTCTATGATTTAAAAATGGTTATGATTTGATTTTATATGGTTTTAAAGTTTTAAAGCATGTTTACTTTATATATATTTATTTATAAAATACATATACTTGTTGATTATAATTTGGGCAACCTTATTTGCTATATTTATGTAAGATATGTATATTGGAAAGTGGTTTGTTTTGGCGCAGTTGGGATTATTTATCAAGCATGAAATTATGTTGGCTTAAATGGGTTATTTCCTTGATATTGAGCTTTTGCATAAAAATGTTAAATGATATTTTAACATATGGTTTTTGAGGGAAATGGTTATTTATACAATGTTATATATCTCGATAATTCATGAAAGGGATATTGTTCATATTCAAACACATGAGTATGTATGTATGTTTTCAAACACACTAGGTATGTGCTTTCACTACGCCAGTACCGCTCTCATGGCTATTGTGACACAGCTTCTCACATGTATGGGTCACACGACCGCATCTGTGTGGGTATTGTCCTAAATACCTTAGTGCAAGCTTGTCTTACGATTATTGTTGTTGTTTATGGGGAATAGGCCCCACTGCGTAATGATTTCCTGGTGTGACGTGGCTACAAGGCCAGATTCTTACATGTGTGTGGTACTAGGAGTACAAATTATTGATTAACGATTGGACTTGTACTGATTGAGAGGTCGCTCAACCTGCATGTGTGGGATTACAAGATATACCTTGTGTCGGTTTTCTCCGTATTATATTATCGAATATTTATGATTTGTGACTTACGGAAATGTACATCTTCGAGATATTACAAGATACATATTTAATATCTTTCGAACTATACTATGGTAGTATATTTCTACAACTACCGGCTAAACAATAATACATTGAAAAGAGAAAGGTTTGTGAAAACTTTTATTTTGTCCACTCACACTTTTGTTTTTGCGCCCTTCAGACATAGTGAGATAGCATCTCGCAGGTCGAGACTTCTACGCGGCAGCCTTCCATCTTTCATCCCGACCATGTAGGATTCTTCTTTCAAGTTATTCCGCCTTCTATAATAATATCCATCCCCTCGTTATGGATAGAGATTTTAGGAACTCGACTCACTATTTTATTCCTACTGCTTCAAATTAGCAATGCCCAACCATATGCATATTGACATTGAATTCAAAGTAATGCTTAATTACAATTTAATTTCTCGCTTTTCACAAGTGTTTCCGCCAAAGACGCTTTCGCATTCTCGTATTCACGTGTATCGAGGGTGGGGTGTCGCTTCAACGCAAGTTATGAAAACGCCCAAAGTTAAGCACCAAAACTACGCAGCGTAAACGAGACAAAACCGCTGAAGTCGAAAACTACCAAGAACCGCGCGATTGGTGACGCTGAGGTGGTATGGACACAAGAAGAACTTAGATTTAATTCCGGCTAGAAGAAACAATACACCGAAGTGTATAGAGTTCGAGGATTTCAATTCCAAGAGAAGAATTCGCAGAACACAAAGCTCCGAGAATGAACTTGGCAATGGTCATCAAGAAATAGCCAAGATTCAAGGAATTGAAGTTTGATACCCAACCAACAGCAATAGTAAGTGAAGGAAGAGCATAGGTTAGTAGTAACCGTGCTCGATACTCAACTGACATATCCCATCTCGTGGGATACACGGACATCCAAAAGCCTGACAGGCCAGTCGACACTAATGTAGAGTGACGAAAGCCAATTTGAATACAAAATAAGGAATAAATTGAACAATTGAATATAATAATGTGACAAGGTACACACTGAAATTTACAATTACAAGGAAATTATGAACATTTACATACACTGCAATCTCTCACTGGCCAATGACTCCAAGCCGCTAATCCTCGGAGGGGTGCAAAAACAAAAGGGTGGAGCGGGCCATAGAAGCTATTATGAAAACCTTTCCTTTCGAAAAATATTTTCAACCCTCGCCGTAAATGTACTTGAAAAACCGCTACGTAAAACGACAATATAGTAGGTAGAAAACAAGGAAATGGAAATGTACTTACCGGTCCGAAATCTGCGTAAAGCCACCGTCGTAAGATAAAACAATTTGTCAAAAGTTCGTAAGATAAAGTTATACGAAAGTCAGAATCCAATAATAGTATCCGTGGCACGCGGAAAATCCGAGATAATATCACAATCCAACTACTAATAAATGCCTCTAAGTTAGCAAGGCAGTATTACCACACGAAGTTCATACGCATAAATTTCGCCATGAACTGTGTATAAATAAAGTTAATGTAAACATGTACTACGATCACGTGAAGTCAGCGCGACCGTATCACAACGAAGTTCGGCGCCCATGCGACCCGAACAGGCTGGCACCTACTATGGATCCATAGTGAGCGATTTATATGCAGAACAATCACGTGAAGGTCGTCCTGCCCGACAAAGATAATAAACACCGCGGTAAGCCTCCCAAGTCGAGCCGCATAAAAACATGCCACTTAGTATTTTTAATTAAAATAAAGCGAGGTAATTTCCTTTTGGGATAACCTTCAAACAACCACTAAATAAGGCATTTCCTGCAAGCCAGACTAAATACCAAGTAATTCAACTTAATGCATACTAAAATGTACCAAGAATACACCATCCCGGTACCAAGATATAGAAATACTAACTTAATGGTAAACCAGAACTCCAAAATATTTATAGGAAATTACCATTTCCAAAGTTCACCCACCATGGCCTAAGGCCCGTCAAACGAATATAAGATTCAAACGCGCATAAATAGGGAATTAGAATAATTAATTCCCTAAACCTTCGAATGTAGTGGTTGCCAGTATTGTATAACGTAATACGCATACAAAGTAATACGAATCACCAATTTACGGCATAATTCCCAAATGGAAATACGGGTCGCGCTCACTAATTCTTCCATTTAATACATTACCGTAGTCGTGTCTAACAAACATTAAGTCTATAGATCCCGATAAACCAAGTAAATAACATTAAGTAATAAGGTCTACTAAAATGCGAGAATAAACGCTAATTGTTTCTCATTAAAAGTGTATACATAATAAAACAAGGTTTGCTAACATACTAGTAATCAATTTAATAGCATAAGAAAATCAACTTAATGGTTTAAAACATATAAAGATATACACTTAAGTGAGGCATCTACTCACTAATATTTCCTAATAGTTGATTCCCAAGCAGCCTCTTCTTTGTCAATTAAGCGAGCTCTGTGACTAAACCGAATCATAGTAAACTTAGAATCCAAAATTTGGTACTACGAATTTACCGTAAATATCCTTCAAAAGTATGAAATTGCATTTGCCCTCGAATCCTTTAACTTAATTACAATTTAAGTTACTAACATCATGCACAGACCACAATTTAGTCCCTAAATTTTTCGTAAATTGCAACTGCCCAATGACTGGGGAACATCACCAATTTGTCCTAAAATTCCAAATCAGGCATCAAGTGAAACCAAAAGAGTGGCAATGAGTGTTGTGTGGTTTCGAATTCACCTCAGCTAGCCTAAATCGAAATTGACCACCAACAGCTTGTTGCAAAGGTTGGCCTAATGGGCCGACTTGATGTTCCCAAGGACCACATGTGCATTGAACACCACATTAGAATTCAACTCAAACCTTTAAACCGAAAAGAAAGATTAGTCTTCATGAATTTCACCTTGAATCTGCTCCAAGCTTCCACTCGCTTCATTAGAAGGCTATTAAGGTCGAAATCGAAGAGAATGTGGGTCGGGAGAATTCTCAAGCACCCACCGACTACCCTGGGAATTCTGGGTTTGAGAACTGTAACTAAGCTTCAATTACAAGGCCTCAATTGCACAATCGGGTTCGATTTAATTGTAATGGAGATGGTGGTGAACTCGGTGTGAGATCGCGCGGTCGAGCCACCGCCGTTGCCTCGGCGGAAGATCCTCGCGCGTCCAGAGTGATTCCGGTTCGGGGTTTCTCGCTTTCGCTCAAGCTGTGCGTCGAGCACAAAACATTAACGATGATGAAGGGTTGCAGAGTCTGGTCGGCCCAGAGAATAGCTCAAATGGAGGATGTAGGTACGGGTGTACTTAGCAATTTTTTTCCGGGTTCTTCCTCGTGCTCAATCGTGCACTGGGTTTGACTCCTGAGGATTATTAAGGTGATGATTTAAAGGGTCGTGATAGCGGTGGCTAAGCCACCACTACAATTTCCTGGGGAAAAAGGTTTCTTGTGCATTTAGTGAATTTTAAGCCAATTTCGCACTGCATCGGTTCAAGTGTGTGTGTTCCCTGGGGAAAAAGCAGAGTGTGGTAGGCTCGCTTAGGAAATAATGCACATTGAAAGTGCATGGTTTTAAATGCCACAAGGGAATCCAAAGTTTCCTAATTGCGTAAAATGCACTCGCGATGCCGACAATGCAGCAAAAGAATGCGTGAGTCTGGAAGCCGAGTCGCGTTAACCGCCTTGCAGTAAAACCACTACGCAAAGCCCACAAAGTTTTGGTACCAAATCGCACCATTAAATTGCCCCCATTACAACTTGTCCGCTACAAGTCCAATCAGTCTCGCTTCGCTTCATTGTTCGCGACAACGCAGCACGCCGATAGGCCACAGTGTGCTCGCCGCACGAGTTACGACGCAAAAAGTCAACCGAAAGGTCAACCAAGGCAAAATCGCCATTTTACACCGGAATAAAATAATATTATTCTCCTGCACGGCTGCGGTTGGATACTCCTTATAAAAATTTCGCCCCCAAATTTCCATAAGAAGTACAACGAGGTAGATGTAGTAAAAAACAGCTTCTTACAGAAACGCGTTTCCCCCAAAAAGCTCTCTCTCTAAAGAGACGCAGTGGAGAAATAATAAGGTCTCACCGAGGTCGGCTACGAGAATGGTCTCATGAACCTAACTTGTTTAGATTACATTCTACTAAGCACATATTCCTTGGACTTATTTTTTAAGCATATAACATTTATATGAGACTACTATAAACAATAATCTATGCCCTTTATATTAAACTAAATTAGTTTAACATTTGAAATGTCCGTAAAGTATCATCATATGATTGGTTTTAGGGCACATTTCCAACAGATACAGGGCGATAATGCCCAGCTATGAAATAAAACGAAAATGAAAACTGAAATTGAAGGATAGATATGATAGATAGGGTCCACTATCTCCAAGTCCGTGGAAAGACCTGAAAGTTCCAGATACTTTTACTTTGATTCTAGTGTCAGCCTACAATGTAGACATCTAGAAAACAAAGTGAACAATCTCTCAAAGAGAGAGGCACAAAATTTAGAGAAAACACTCGATTTCATTAATCAAAAACCTCCAACCCCCTCCCTTCTAACAAGAAGTGGGATTTATAACATTTGTCACTTACATTCATAAAATTGAAAAGACAAAATGAAATAAATTGACAGAAAACCGAAATTGCATAGTTAATAATACTAGTAATCTGATCAGCCAAAAACACCCTGGCTTTTATTAAATTCTACTTATTGGTTTTAATAATTCATTTCATCCCAACGCTCTATAAATGCACTTGCCAACAGATCTGCATCAGCAAACATTTAACATTCAAGTTCAATCACTGAATGTCTCTAATTTGCAACCAAAAACAACAAAAAAAGGGAGAGAGAGACATGTCCATATAAGCATGTTTGGTAAATACATATGGAAACCATTAAGATAACTATCAAAACATAAAACAAAGCAAGAAACTTAAAAGGACGAGTAAAATTCAAATCATTTCCCTACACTCTTGTCATTCGATAATATCCTTTCTTCATTTTCAAAGAAACCTGTAAAATTGTGCAATTGACAATAAGCAATAACTATGAATAATGACTACATTTTCAAGCAATAAGAACACACTAAAATTTGAAAGACCACCTCTGAACTTCATCGCTTGAAAGTGAATGGAAATCTTGTTGAAATTATATACAATGTTGATTAGGGTCTCATCCAACAACTTGCCAAAAGTCTCCCTCTGTTACTAACCACATGTCAGAAGAAGAAAAAGAGTTAGTTAAAATTTAAAAAAAAGTGTATGTAAGTCTAAATAGACATTAACAGAGATCTTGTAATATGAAAACTGAGATAAAATAAGAAGCACCATTACCAATAATAAAAGAGATATTGTAATATCAATGAAACTCATATTTCCCTATTGCCAATATCCCAAATCTTAATATAAGTATACCCTCCCAAAGAAGAATCAAGCATGTAGCCCACATATTAAGATGAAATTTAATATCAGCTTTAATTTTTGAAATAATCTAATATACCCAAAATATCTCATTTTCCTTCCCTCTTCCCCGTCACTTTTCCTTATTATTTTAATTTCTCATTTTCTCTCTCTCTCTCTCTCATTCTCACCATAGGTGCATAGTGCACGTCGACGAAAACCCGTCAAACCGAGACGATCTAAAGTCACCACCCTGTTTGTCTCGATGCCCTGGACTCAACGATACTAACCGTTTGCCCAAACTCCCAATCGTTTGAAGGGAAAAGCACACGGAAGAACCGGACCTTCCTGGCGATTTTCTCGCCATTCTAGACCGAGATGAGGTTTCTAACTACAATCATTGGATTCCCCTCGCTGAGTAGATGAATTTTCATATGTCATTTGCTTGATTTGGTCGAGTTTTGACGTAGATCGACGAAGCTATAGTAGCCGCGGTCTTTCGAGGGAAATACATGTCATTTTTCGAGCCTTTTCAGCCAAACCAAAGGTATACCGTCATTCTACTCATCTCTAGCTTGATTTTGACATAAAGAACGTGAAATTTGGCCAACAAATGAAGAAGTTATGAACGTTTGAAAATTTTCCAAAAACTGGCCAGTTTTCCAGCGGCAGACCGGCTCGAGTTGCAGCGGCAACCGGTTCAGACCGGCCTGAACTCGGTCCAAACCGGCCTGTGACGTCAACAACCAGTTCAAACTGAGAATACTCCCAGGTATAACCCTTTAGCGCCGTTAGGAATATTCCGTTAGATTTAACGGAGATACCGAAATCTTTCGTTAAATCTAACAGCATCAACTAACGTTGTTAGTTGACTGTTAGATTGACCCAGCATGTGAGCCACGTGTGGAGGCGCGTGGGGCATTATTTTCAACTTCCGTCGACGCGAGGAGACTCGTGACAATGCATACTACCTAGGGGCAGTACGTATGGTATTTTTCGGAGTGTTTCGGACCTCCGTGTTGAGCAAACAAGGGATAAGTGTCGTTAATTAGTTTAATTAGTAACTTTTATGAGTTTAATCATTATTATAGTGATATCTCATATAGGTGAGACTTATCCAGAGGACTACTGGGGCTACCCAGGACAGGGGGGCTACGATCCGGCTACTTACAGGTGAGTGAGTGGGTCTTTAGTTTGATAAATGTATTATTATGTATGGTTTATCAATGCTCTCTTTAAATTGTTAGCACGACTTATATAATATGTGGTTGTTGGAGGTAGAACACCAGTATTATATTTGCTATACATTTTTCTATACTGTTGCTCATCAGTAGATGTACAACACTCAGGTATCAGTACTCAGTCCTATGGCCAGGACTAGCCTTGACATTTGGAAGTATCACACCCAGTACCGCTACGCAACTTTGGATCCATTGTAGGTACTAGCCTGTTCTGGGTTGCACTAGGCAACTCGAACTTGTGTGTGACGCGCTTTGTGCATAACGATTAGCGTTAGACTCGCGTCATTGTAGTACTCAGCGTATTTCTTGTATACTTAGCCTGTCATTGTAGCTTATTTACTTGGGCTTGTGTGTTTACATATGGATGAGCAGTCAGTCTGATTTTCGTGGAGTACCCGTGATTTGAGCATTCTGTTTTATTTTCAAGAAGTCAGTCTGAATTTTGGGGAGTACTCGTATTACTATTATAGTATTTTGAGGATCATACCGGGGAGTATGACCTATTTTTCAAAAACTATACATGTTTTCCAGCGAGGGGATAGTATGCTCTTGAAAACAAAGGTTATTAAACTTTACTTTTTGACCCACTCACCCTTTTATGTTTTGTGCCCCTCTAGGAACTAGTAACGGTTCTGATTACTAGTGACACAAGGGCTTACTTCGGCTATGGTTGGTGGTTCTGACACTTTCTCCAGACTATGTAGGATTTGTTCCTACTTTTAGTTAATTTCTACTTATCCATCCTCAGGAGGACGTGAATGTTTTTATTCTATGCACTATTTACTATGCTCTGACTGTTATGCACCTGTAATAATGGGTTTTACCCATTACCGCACTCTTACTTCCGCTTCCAACTCTAAATCTACTCACTTTTTCTCATGTACATGCATAATTGGCTTTCGTCACTTAACACGTGTCGGGGCCAGCACTTCTCGACACCTGGCGTGTCAGGATCGGAATGTGTCAAAATTGCAAATTAAATGAAATATATATATATATATATATTATAAAGGGGAGTGTTTGAAACTATTACAATAAATTAGGGGAGGGGGCGTTTTGAACCCGGGACGCATGGGTGGATACCCAACACCCTATCCACTAGTATTATATACTTTATATATATATATATATATACAAATAATTTAATATAATATATATGTATAGTTGGCAAGGTACGGTAATACCATTGATATTAGATTTGGATACCAATATCATACCAAATATCTTTGGTTCGGTACAATTACCGTACCATTACCGTTTGGAACAAAATCGGTATGGTACTGTATGGTAATGGTATGGTACGGTAGAATTGACACACCCCACCCTCGAAATCCACGTGGACACCGAGTGTGAGGCGTGCTGGCCGACACTCATAAGTGACAAAGCCATGGTATGCATGACAACACTTAATTTAAACAATTCAACCGTCAAATAGTTTGCAGAAATCATTACAAATATGCACAAGGTTCAGAGCGTAACTAATATAATGCAACGGAATAAAAGATAGAGTCAAGCTCCTTAAATTTCTATCCATAACAGGGATGGATATTATTAAAGAAACTAAATGAAAGATAAATCCCTACATTGTCGGGAAGAGTTCAGAGCTGCCAAATCAAATGCCTCGACTTCACCAGATGTACCGCTACTAAGTCCAGTTGTTGGATTACCTATTTAATATTAGGGAATAATATTAAAAACATCCCTAAAATAAATAATAATAACCCTTTATTAAAAAGAATTTAAAAAAATAACATTATTTTAGGGAAAAAGGGCTCGAAAAATTATTTTTGGGACCCGAAAACCTTCCCGCCGGCATGCACCGCCGCCAGCGCCGCCGTTCGCCGCCGCCACGCGCTGGGAAACAGTCGGAAGCGCCGCCACGCGCCAGGAGGAGTTGCCATGCGCCTCCACGCACTGGCACGTGCCTGCTGACGTCACCTCACGCGCTAGTGACATCATTGCCGTTAAAGTTAACAGAATATACCTTTTCTGACGGAATATGCTGACGTCGTCAGGAATATTCCATTACCATTACTGAATATTCCGTCTCCTTCAACCTCTCACCGATCGCCAGAGCCGCCACCAACCGCAGTCTGGTTCGCCGGAATCTGGAAAAATTACCAAAATTGTCCAAAAACTTCAAAAATTCATATCTTCTTCATTTCTTAGCCAAATTCAACGATTCATATATCAAAATGAAGGTATTGAAGAGTAGAATATTTTCATACCAAATTAGGGCCAGAAGTGGCCTAAAATTGGCTGGAAAACCTCGGACAAACCCAAAATCCGTTCCACTCCAAAACTTCACCAAAATTCACGTTCTTTATATGGAATTGAACCTACTCAACGTGATAAAACCAATGGAAATGGTTTTGAGGCTTACCTAGGTCGGCATTGTCACGAACTTTGATGAACAGTTTGTCGTTTTCATTCCGGTATCGGTTTGGCCGATTTGGCTCGAGTTTGAGAATTCTGAAATCACAGTCTCGTCAAGAATGACGAGGCGATCGTTACGGCTATGGTTTCGTGTGGTGGTTCGATGGTTTTGTGATTAAGCCAATTCTAGGGTTTCTGTAAACTTTTCGTAAACTTTGGCCACGGGTGAGAAAGTGGGAGGGAGAGGGAGAGAGGGATCGGGGAGAGAGCGTGAGAGGGAATAGCTGCACAGCAGCTAGGTCAGAACCCAATAAACCCTAGTTTAACTTACGAGCGTAAAATTACTAAAATGCCCCTGAACTTTAAAGTTCCGTAAAATATTCCTTTTAACTCCAAATTGAGTTCCGCTTGCGTCCACGTGTTCGTATCGACGAGTACTACTTGAATATGTAAAGAAAGTAATTTCCACATGTCGTTTCGAAAAAGTCAACATTTGTTCACTAGGGGTATTTTGGTAGTTTTACATGAAATTTTTGGGACGGGTTGTAACAATCTACCCCCTTAAGAAAAATTTCGTTCCCGAAATTTACCAAACACAACTACTAGAATAAAAGTGGATATTGCGCCCGTATATGCTCCTCGGTCTCCCAAGTAGCCTCCTCTACTTCGTGGTTACTCCACAAAACCTTCACCAAAGGTATCACCTTGTTCCTCAGAACCTTCTCTTTCTTATCCAAGATCTTTATCGGTTCCTCCTCGTAACTCAAATTCTCCTTCAGCTGCAAAGGCTGTGGTTGGAGTACATGTGACTCATGCAGTACATACTTCCTCAACATAGAAACATGGAAGACATCATGTACCCGAGATAACTCGGATGGCAAGGCTAGCCTATAAGCAACTGCGCCAACACGCGCCACAATCTCATAAGGACCAATGTACCGAGGACTTAGCTTACCCCATTTACCGAACCTTACCACACCCTTCCAGGGTGACAACCTCAGAAATACAAAATCGCCAACTGCATACTCACGGTCCTTAGAGTGCATGTCTGCTATACTCTTCTGTCTGTCCTGGCTGCTTTCAGGTTACGCTTAATCACCAGAATCTTCTATGTAGTATCGTCTACCATTTCTGGGCCCTCAAGTGCTCGCTCACCTACCTCAGTCCAACACAATGGGGTCTGACACGCCTTCCCATACAATGCCTCATACGGTGCCATACCGATGCTAGAGTGAAAGCTATTATTGTAGGCAAACTCTATCAGTGCCAAGTGATCATCCCAATTTCCCCCGAATTGAAGGATAGAAACTCTGAACATGTCCTCCAACGTTTGAATCATCCTCTCCGATTGACCATCTTTCTGTGGATGGAAAGCTGTACTGTACAAAAGTTTTGTTCCCATAGCATCCTGAAATGCCGTCCAGAATTTGGAAGTGAATCTCGGATTTCTATCCGAGATGATGGAAACTGGTACCCCATGAAGTTTGACAATCTGATCTATGAACATCTTCGCTAATTTATTCAACTTGTAATCTTGACGAACTGGCAAGAAATGAGCTGTCTTTGTAAGTCGGTCGACAATCACCCAAACACCATCACACTTCACCCGGGTAGGTGGTAGCCCAAACACAAAGTCCACTGTAATATTCTCCCATTTCCAAACTGGGATAGGAAGTCTCTACGATAATCTCAATGGTTTCTGTCTCTCCGCCTTCACTTGCTAACAAGTGAAACACTGACTCACATATTCAGCGATATCCCTTTTCATCCCTGACCAATAGTAGTAAGGTCTGATGGTGTGGTACATCTTAGTACTGCCCGGGTGCATAGCACATGCTGAAATGTGTGCCTCATCCAGGATTTCTCTCTTTAATCCACCATCCTCCTTCGGTACAAGGAGTTTGCTACCCAACATCACTACTCCATCTTCCTTGACCACGTAAACATTCCTCAACCCGCCAAGGACTTCTTCCTTTAGTTGCCCACACTCAGAATCTTTCCCTTGGGCTTCTCAACATTAAAGATTGCATCCGTACTCCTCAACTCTCCCAACATCAGAGAATAGGTCGCCCGAATAGACGCCAACTGCCCATAGGATTTTCGACTAAGAGCGTTGACCACGACATTAGCTTTACCAGGATGATAATCGATTGTACAATTGTAGTCACTGATCAGGTCCATCCATCTTCTCTATCTCATATTCAACTCATTCTGCGTAAAAATGTGTTTGAGACTTTTATGGTCGGTGAAGATACGACAAATTTCCCCATAAAGATAATGTCGCCAAATCGTCAAGGCAAATACCACAACAGCTAACTCCAAGTCATGAGTGGGATAATTAACTTCATGTCGTTTGAGTTGTCTGGAAGCATAGGCAATTACTCTTCCATGTTGTATCAGCGCACAACCCAAACCATGCAACGAAGCATCATTGTAAATATCAAACTCACCACTTTCATCAGGAAGCACTAAGACTAGTGCATGAGTAAGATGGTGCTTAAGTTCCTGGAAAATCTGTTCACAGCTGTTGTCCCAATTGAACTTAACTTCCTTCCTAGTAAGCTTAGTAAGGGGTCCTGCTATAGAAGAGAAATTTTGCACGAAACGATGATAATAACCTGCTAGGCCCCAGAAACTTCTCACTTCGGTCACATTAGTCGACTGCTCCCAATTCACCACCGCCTCCACCTTCTGTGGATCAACAAAGATACCTTCAGCAGAAATTACATGACCCAAGAAACTAATACGATCGAGCCAAAACTGACATTTGCTGAACTTAGCGTACAACTGTGCTGTCCTTAGACTCTCCAAAACCATCCTCAGATGTTCCACATGCTCGGCCTCACTTTTGGAATAAATCAGAATATCATCAATGAACACTATCACGAACTGATCCAGGTATAGTCGGAAGACCCTGTTCATCAGATCCATGAAAGCGGCTGGAGCATTAGTTAGTCCGAAAGGCATCACTAGGAACTCATAATGCCCATACCGAGTTCGGAAGGCAGTCTTGGGCACATCCACCCTGCGAATGCGTAACTGATGATATCCAGATCTAAGAACAATCTTAGAGAAAACTCATGCACCCTTAAGCTGATCAAATAGATCATCAATACGAGGCAACAGATACCAGTTCTTCACAGTCACTCGGTTAAGTTGCCTATAATCAATGCATAAACGCATACTTCCATCCTTCTTCTTGGCAAACAGAACAGGAGCACCCCAATGTGAAATACTGGGTTGAATAAACCCTTTGTCAACTAACTCCTGGAGTTGAATCTTTAACTCCCTTAACTCAGCTGGAGCCATACGATACGGTGCTCGGGAAATAGGATCAGTACCTGGTATAAGATCAATCGTGAACTCAATCTCTCTGTCGGAAGCTAAACCAGGTAAATCCTCAAGAAACACGTCAGGATACTCATTGACCACGCGAACATCCTCGACTCGGGTTGGAGAATCTTCTTTCATCACCACTTTAGTACGGCAATCCACTATGGCATGGTACTTGGATAACCAATCCATACCCAAAATAAGATCGAAATCCACTATGGCATGGTACTAGGTAAGCCTCATACCAAATTGGGGGCGGAAGTTGCCTGAAATTGGCCGGAAACCCTCGGACAAACCCTAAATCTGTTCCACTCCAAAACTACGCCAAAATTCACATTCTTTATATGGAATTGAACCTACTCAACGTGATAAAACCAATGAAAATGGTTTTGAGGCTTACCTAGGTTGGAATTGTCACGAACTTTGATGAACAGTTTGTCGTTTTCGTTCCGGTATCGGTTTGGCCGATTTGGCTCGAGTTTGAGAATTCTGAAATCAATGTCTCGTCAAGAATGACGAGGCGATCTTTACGGCTATGGTTTCGTGTGGTGGTTCGATGGTTTTGTGATTAAACCAATTCTAGAGTTTCTGTAAACTTTTTGTAAACTTTGGCCGAGGGTGAGAAACTGGGAGGGAGAGGGAGAGAGGGATCGGGGACAGAGAGTGAGAGGAATAGCTGTACAGCAGCCCGGTCAGAACCCAATAAACCCTAGTTTAACTTACGAGCGTAAAATTATTAAAATGCCCCTGAACTTTAAAGTTCCATAAAATATTCCTTCTAACTCCAAATTGAGTTCCACTTGCGTCCACATGTTCGTATCGACGAGTACTACTTGAATATGTAAAGAAAGTAATTTTCACATGTCGTTTCGAAAAAAGTCAACAAAAGTCAACATTTGTTCACTAGGGGTATTTTGGTAATTTTACATGAAATTTTGGGATGGGTTGTAACAAGAGTGGCAAAAAATTTCACCCGTAGACATTTTAGGTTTGATTCTTTGTGAGCCAAAAAAAATATTTGAAATTACTTTATGCCTATGGTTTGCAAGTGTACATATAGGGCAAACTGCCATTTGACTCCCTGAACTATCACCTCATTTGAAATTAACACAGAACTATTTTTTTTATTAAATTAAACCCCTAAATTTTTTAAAATTAGCCAACTAACCCACTATTGTCTGATTCCATCCATACTTATGTTAAATTTAAGGGCAAAATAGTCTTCTCATCATTCATTTCAACATGTCATCAACCACTACTAATAAAAACAACCTGGTCGGTCTGGTGTGGATGTTTATGACTGTAGCTGAGGGAGGGAGAAAAGTGGTGTTAGGTCGGCAATTGAGATTGATGGGTTATCGAGGAAAGGGGTTAGGGTATTTGAGAGTGGCCCGAATGGGACATCTGGTGGAAGATGGTAGTTATGGGTAAGGGGTGATGGCAATGACAGAGGGGAATGAGAGAGTGGTGGGAGTGGTGTATATTTTTTATTTTTGAAAATTTTCTTTTATTTCTTTATTAATTTTTTTCGTTTTACATATTTATTTTATATGTTATTTCCATGTGGCATATTTTTATTGGTCTACATTGCTGAAATCTGACATGTTAATGAAAAATCAGACGACATCAGACGACAAGTGATTA
This sequence comes from Gillenia trifoliata, assembly GCA_018257905.1. Lineage (NCBI taxonomy): Eukaryota > Viridiplantae > Streptophyta > Magnoliopsida > Rosales > Rosaceae > Gillenia > Gillenia trifoliata. Next base: position 14,817,875 of record CM031080.1, on the reverse strand, counting down.
ATTGGCCAATTTTAAAAAGTTCAGGAGGTTAATTTACCAAAAAAGTAGTTCAAAGGGTCAATCTCAAATGGGTTGATAGTTCAGGGAGTCAAATAGCAGTTTACCCCGACATATATTTGGAATTTATATCTAACAAAGAAGTTAGTGGTGAGGTTTTTTCTTGCTATACAATAGTCTACCTCCGATCAGATTCAAGATTATTCAATACTGTGATTACGCCTAAAGAGAGTTTGGATCATAGAATTCATTATATTTTGTTTATGGTCAAAACTATATTCATATTTTGGGCTTAGAACATTAAATCTTAAATCCAAAACTTTAAATTCTAAGGCAACATTATTGCTTTGACCAATATTGTCTCGTTTGAAAGTATTTTTAAAACGAATAAAAGCGTTTTTAGAGAAAATGTTTTTGAGTTTCAAAAGCATTTGAAGTGCTTTTTTAGGATTCACTTGCATTTTTACTAAGTATTAGTTTTAAAAATATTTTTATCAAAAGAACTTTCAGCCATTTTAAAAACAATTTCAAACGAGCTATCAAACTTACATTTGTCTTTATAACATATGTAAAGTGGAGAGTGACTATACAGAAAGATTCATATCTCCTTGTCCAAGGCACCAAGAGAGACGGTGCTGTGCTGATACACTCAATAATTTTTGCCTTTTTAGCAAAAGTACTTCTTTGTTTGTGGAATATATTTTGCTTGAAATGGGACTAAGAATTAGGGATAGGGTGACACATCCCGACCCGGATGTACACGTGGACACCCAAAAGTCGAATGTGCTGGCCGACACCACGTAGGGTGACGAAAGCCAAATTGAAGAAATAAAGAATATTTGAAGGAATTAGTGAATAAATACAGATATCGCACGAATACGAAATACTGAAAATTTACAAATTTCAAGATAAATCTGAACATCTTCATACCACCGGGTCTCGACGTCGACAACTCCAAGCCGCTAAACCTGGAGGGGCGCAAAACAAAAGGGTGAGTGGGCCAAAGTTAGTTTTGTAAAAACCTTTCCTTTATAAAATACTAACCCCTCGCCGTAAAACAAGTACGAAGTTTCAGAAAACTGTTTCTTGAAAACGTACTATAATAATAGGTAGAAAATCAAGGTAAGTTCGGAAATGTTCTTACCGTCCGAAACGGGCAGAAAGTCACCGTTCGGCATAAAGTACTTTATAAAAAGTTCGTAAAATAAAGTTATACGGGAAGTCCGTAAATCAAATACAACTGTCCGTGGCATCAGTGAAAATCCGAGATAACTCACAATCCAACTACAAGATAAATGCTCGGTTAGGCAAGGCAGACACACGAGTTCATACATATATATTCTGTCATGAACAGGCTGGGTGTATAAATAAAGTTACGCTCATGTACTACGATCACGTGAAGCTGGGACTAATCGCTATCACCCGAGTTCGAGTCGCCCATGCGACCTAGAACAGGCTGGCACCTACTATGGGTCCATAGTGAGCGTATCGATGCATGTGATCCATCACGTGAAGGCTGGTCCTGGCCTCAGACAGTACAATAACACCGTGTAAGCCTCCCAAGTTGAGCGTACAAAACATGCCACGGAGTATTTTTAATTAAAATAAAGTGAGGTAATTTCCATTTTTGGGATAACCATCAAACAACCACTAAATAAGGTACTCTCGGGTGCCGTACCCGAAATACCAAGTAACTAACCACGATACGTAAAATACCAAGAATACACCATCCGGGTACCAAGGTATAGAAATACCAACTTAATGGTAAACTAGGTGAACCCAAAATACGATAGGAAATTACCATTTCCAAAGTTCACCCAATTATGGCCCAAGGCCCGTCAAACGAATATAAGATCCAAACGCATAAATAGGGAATTAGAATAATTAATTCCCTAAACCCTCGAAAATAGGGTTGGTACGATAATCGTAATACGCATACAAAGTAATACAGGAATCACCAATTTAATGGCATAATTCCCAAATGGAAATATAGGTCGAGGCCCACTAATTTCCATGGCCTAATACATTACCGAGTCGGTCTAACAAACATTAAGTCTATCCGATAAACCAAGTAAATAACATTAAGTACAAGGTCTACCAAAATGCGAAAATAAACGCTAATTGAAAGTCATTAAAAAGTGTATACACAAAATAAGGTTTGCTAACATAGTCTAGTAATCAATTTAATAGCATAAGTAAAACCAATTTAATAATTAAAACATATAGAAACATTTAATTTAAGTGAGGAAGGGGCCCACTCACAAGTACCGAAGCCGGGAAGTCCAAACGTACGCCTCCGAATGCCACGGGTTGCCAAAACCTATTTTTAAAACCTACAAATTAGTAAAGTACTCGAAATTACGAAGAAAACGGCGTTCGGAAACCCGAAAACGGAGTTTCGGGGTCGAAAACCCCAAAACCGCCGCCGTGGGCCGCCGTGCACCGTCTGAAGGGAAATTTGTGGATTAACCGAGTTCATTAAGCAACATCATTAAGCATGCATTTAACAATTAAAGGCGGAAACATGCTTCTATGCACTTAAAACGAAACTTTACCCAAGAAAATTCAAAGCCTAGTAGATATGGTGAACCAAGACTCTAATGAGTTGAGAAATCTTATACCTTTGTAGATTCCTCTTTGCCTAAGCAAAGGCTAATCACCCATGGAGAGGGCCTTCATTCCTTTCTTGGATGAGAATGGATGAATCGGATTCTCCAAGTTCCCAAAGTAGGGAACCTCTAAGTCTCCACACCAAGGAGAGCCTTGATGAGAAGATGAGTGCCCTAGAGGAAGAGAGATTGCTAGCTATTTTCCTCTAGGGAGCCGGCCTCTTTGAGAGAAGAGAGCATTTTCATGCTCAACCATTCTCCCAAAAGAAAACCTCTCTAGTATGAAATGTTATAAACTTGTTTTATATCATTTCCACAATGTAGTGGCAAACTTGCAATTAAAGCAAGTTTGCTACACATTCTCAAATGGCCGGCCATGTGGGTTCATTGGGCTCTTAGGGCCCTAATGTATTATTAGTCATTAAGTTGTCATACAACTTAAGTCAATGGGCTTGACGTTCGAAGCCCATTGGGCCTTGAAGCCCAAAACTAACCCGAGGTCTATAACGAACTTATTCGTTTGATTAATTAACATATTAATTAATCCTTGCCATAAATAATTAAACCATTTAATTATTCTTACTCATCTCCATTGTTTCATCAAACTCTACCTTACTCGGTGTACGATCCATTAGGTTCCTTTTAGCGAGGCAGTGGAGGATTGGAACTCTTTCAAATCAATTATGAATTGAAACATACTTTCAATTCTCCCTTAAGTGATTATACACTTATAGGGCATCCACAAACCATGAGTGACACCTAGCAGCATGTCATGGCTACCCAAGCTAATCAGAAGAGGTGGAGAACCTATTCAGTTAGGATTGCAATGCAATACGGTCCTTTTCTAATACAATACTCTCGGTCACATTGTTTGGTTTGATAGTTTATTCATGTCTACTATCCAATGTGATTCCAATACTTATATGATTACATTGAATATGATTTGGAACGACTTCCTAAATCTTATTCATACTCTGGCCAGAGATTCTTAATCATATCTTAGAGTATTCTCCCTCAAACGGTTTGAAGGTTAGAGATCCCTTGTTGCTCATTCACTTGCCTCCATGGCTAAGTAGCTTAACCCCAACTATGCCGTGGACACCCTCGGATGGGGTGACTTTGACATAATCAAAGATTAAGGACCTCACCACAAGACAACTGTGATGCCTCAGGTCAAAGGACTAATTTGCATTATCCCAACTATGAGTTCTCATGTGACATGAACATGAAAACTCATCGTTGATCGCGTTCAGTGAACTCATTCCATATTGAGCACCTACATGCTTGTCTTGGTGTCAGTTACACCGATGACTCGAGACTAGTCACTCTCCCTGAGAGAAGACATAACATGTACTGATCTTAACAGACTGTCAATGCCCAATTGGCAATCCTATTCATCAGGAACGTTTAGGATATGTCTATGATCGAGAATGGTCTCATGAACCTAACTTGTTTAGATTACATTCTACTAAGCACATATTCCTTGGACTTATT